>JANHAO010009731.1:0-18152 GCA_026873985.1 Saraca asoca
AGGTTGGTTGAGCTTTCTCCTTTTACTAATTAGTAGTTTAAAGCTCTCTTCTAGCCAGATCTGGGGTTGGATGTTCGATTGGGTGCAAGAAAAATTTTTAAAATTCTGGACCATTTTGCCCCTGACCGGCCGAATAGTCCTTCATGTCCTCGCTAAATTGGAAATCATTCTCGAGATCCTTAGTCATAGCAAACTGGTCTAAGATCCCCAACTCTCTAGCTCCTAACGTGGGCTGTTTGCCAGTCCCATCTGCAAAATCGAGCAAAAAGTTAGAATCAAAAGCAAAAATCAATTGCCAAACTCATTCATACCTAGCCCACCTACCCGGAATGAGAACGAAATCAAAATTCTTGAGGTAGCGCAATGAGGGGCATGAGATGTAAAACCAACGCGATTTATAAGGCCCCATATTGGATTTCCCTTTCGCACCCCTCTGTGGTAGGATGCTTTTATGTGGTGTCTACCAAGCAGAAAGGTAGTAAAGCCCATCCTCTAAGTTCGCACACCTCAAGTCGTATAAGTAACACAGGGTTTCTGGTGAAGGTGGAGGAAGGCCATTGCCTATGTGGATAAAAGCTAGTGAGATGAGCAAGGTGTATGAACTTGGAGTAAGTTGGAAAGGGCTGAGTTTTACTTTGTTCAAAATATCAACAATAAAAGGTTGTATGGGGAATCTTAATCCCGCGGTGAGATGCAAGATACTGATGGCTATAAAGTCTCGAGGAGGATGAGGGGCATAGTCCTTTGGAGCGGGGACCATAACGCTACACCTCTTAGGGATTCGATGCGACTGAATGGCGGTTTGGACATCACGAAGACACACAATAGAAGAATGTAACTTGAATGCTTAACGATTGAGGTGTTGACCCCCAGTGGCCCCTCGACCCTTGCTGCATCCTGGACAAGTACCTGGGCTTGTAGCAACCTCTCTCCCACTCGAGGTTGCTTCATCAGCGCATCGAATGATCCCCGTGCTCTGAGATAAGTCTGGTTTTTCATCCTTGCTACTAATTATATGGCAGTGGCGTGTATGACCTGCTACCATCTACACAAAGAAAAGAGGCTAATCAGATTGCTGAAAGCGAATCGTGCCGAAGATTAAGACTAGCGACCCTTATTTTACAGGCCATGCGTACCCTATATCACCGCACTGACAACCCAGACTCTGACGAATGGAGGAAACATTCTGGCTGAACCATGGAATCTTAAAAGACCAAAACCAATGACCAGAATCCTAAAGTCTACCAGCAGCCCAACTCTTCTGATCAAAACAAAATCGAGTGTCTATATCATCTTTACCGATCAACCTAATTGTCCTCTAATCAACCATAGTCAAATCCCTTATTTCCAATAAAGGAAGAAAACATAGAAAATGTAGAGTTAGAGGGAACATACCATGGCTAGTGGAAATGAAAGGTTCGAAAAGCTTGGGCGAATGAACGAAAACTGGCAGAAATTGGCGGCAAAGAAGCTATCACAGCGATCGGAGAGGTAGATGAGCAAAGAACACCAAGAGTTCAGAAGCTTTCAAATGGCAAACTGAGAGGGAGAAGGAAATGACTCTCAGTTTGGATTAAAAGAGCTATCAATTACGCATGATCCAATGGTCTAGGGAAGACAGTAGCCAGCTCATGATGACGCAGCATGCACACACAAAAATCGAGAAGTAATAATTACCAGTCACCATTGGGAAATAAAAAGCCGCGCATGTGAGACAAACAGGAGTATCAAACAGCTCATTGGGATCGCATGTCACGCAACACCGGACCACAATGACAACTCAACATCTCGTGTCCAAGTAATGTGTTAACTATACATAAAATTCTTGTGTGGGCCAGGTCTAAGCAGTGCTTCATGCACTAAATGCTTGCGCGAGCTGCGTCTAAGCAGTGCTCCATGCACTAAATGCTTGTGCGGATGAACTCAAAACCTCACATCCAAGCAGTGCTAGTCACACACTAAATGCTTGCACAAGCCATGTCCAAGCAGTGCTCCACACACTAAATACTTGCATGGGCAAGGTTTAAGACCTCGTGTCCAAGTACTGTTGGCCACACAAAATTCTTGCATGAAGCGGCATAACTGATCAACCATACGACACATATCCTTCAAATTAAAATATATTGATTAAAGCCGATTGGCTCAAATTTTACTCTTATAACTAGGGTTAATTATCCCATCAAACACTTTACACAACGATTGTCAAATTATGATTTTGTAGGGGTAAATCACGTTGCCAATGGCAACTAATTGAACTGTCCATGCAAAGGACTTGAAAAGAAAAAAGAGTACAAACATTTTTACTCAAAGCTCCATTGAAAAACCTCCCTCAGTAAGGTAGATTTACATCAGAAGAATTGATATACAAGAATAAAGCAAAAGCCTAAAGCTAATACTCCCACAAGGGAAGAGAGAGCTAGTTCCTAGAGGGCAAACTCTCATCAGATGAAACGTGAATGGACACGGGTGCTCCTGCTCATGGCATTCCTCAGTTGATGGTTCCTTTCCTAACTCCCTAAACCCGGAGTAATTCAAAAAAGAGCCAAGAGTATGGCTAGCAAGGCTAAACTTCACAGAAAGACCGTGAAGAAATAATCCAAGATCTGTACAAGACTTCCCAGAAGCCAAAGAAAGAAGCTGTATAAGGAAGCCACATGCAACAAACTATGCATGCCTCTAAAACCTCTGCAACAGACTATCCATGTCCCAAAAAGCTTCTCTGGAAGCCGAACCATGAAGGAAACAAAGGACTTAACTAAAACATCCATCGAACAACCTCACAAGGAAACAAGAGGAGCTTCGTAAGCCTTTATAAACCCCTTTGGATTCATCCAATAACCCAAGGAACAATTGGCTATCCCGGATCAAATAGTCTAGAAATAATGAGACCGCCACGTTAATGGCTGAGATAATGCACAATGAAGGATATGGCCTAAGGCATGGGAAATGAAAGCCTGAAAGACAAAAAAGACAACACGGTAGTCTAAGCATGAAAACTCATCCACCCCATAAATTGCAGATAAAGACTCTGACTACTAGCTGCAACTCCCGGCCCCACAAAGCAAGTCGACAATTAGGGGGCTTATTTTATTGACATTTACCAAAAGTATATTTTGGGCCAGCCAAGGTCCAATAGGAGGCACAACTAGTTCAGATGGAGGCCCAAATCAAAGCTCAAGGTCACTGAATAAGGACCCCAGATTGTCGGATGCGAGCCAAAGATATCTCACAATGTCGTAAGTGGAGAGTGCGGCTCGCTGAGAAGGCTTTCAACCCCTCGGTGAGAAACCTACTACCCTCGAAGAGAACGACCAGGCAAGGATGGTGAGGTTAGCCAAAATCACTAGCTCACTTAACCTCCAACTCGTCCACCAGAAATGGATACCTATACGGAACCTAATCAGTAATCCAAGGCACACATCTTCAATTGATAGCTCAGCCTCTAAACTTACACAGTAGCCCCCTCGAAAGTCCGACAATGATTTTCCTAGCATTAATTACCCAACGCTAAGCATTAAATGCCTGAAGCGGGGGAGATAATCATTTTGTTCATAAAATTACACTTATAACCTTCTCCCTTTCTATAAATAGCAAGGAAAGGTCACCAAAAAGCAGCAGGAAGTTGATACATGTAGAAACTCTGCCAGCATTGAGAGAGAACTTTGTTCACTGTGAGAAAATTCTGTTGTTGTATTCATACATTGTAAAAATGATCCCTTTAGTGGATAATCAAAAAACAACATGGGCGTAGGGGCCAACGTGGCTTTAACCAAACCACGATAAACTCCTGGTGTGGTTATTCCTTCTTCTCTTCTATCATCTTCTTTCTCTATTTATTGTCATACTCATGCTTGCAGTTAGGGGTAACACTGAATTCAAATTGGTTGACTGGATTTTGGTGTCAACAATTGATGAATTATTTTTTGTAAAATTTTGTGCTTTATGTTGAATGGTGTGTGTGTGTGTGTGTGTTGGATTGAATTTATAGGGTGTTTTTTGCTTTGTTTGATCTAAAAATAGCTATAATTTTGGCACAATTTTTTTCAGTTTAGCAATGGAATTATGTCAAGCAATGCCTATGTTTTCCCAAAATAGCAATAGAATTACTGATGGTTAGGGCGACAAATGGAATTTAGCAATAGACGCATCCGTTGTTAATTGGAAATCTTACAAAAATCTATTTAAATTATTGATAAATATTTCATTACTAAATATAGATTTTTTAAAATGATGCTGATGGAATGCCCATCGTTATATTTAATTCATCATCTATGTTTTATAAATTGGACGTAAGTAGGATGTAGTTCAATGATAGAGTTTGCATTGGAATACTTAAATTCATTGATAATTTTATTATTGATACACTTTTTATTGACTCTTTTTAATTTGTCACTAAAATCATCAATAAAAAATTTAGGGACGAAATGTGCTATTTTATTGACAGATTTTTCCACCACTAAATAATAAATTTCTTGTAGTTACCATATGAGTTTTTATTTTTATTTTTTTTACTTTCCTATTATATTTTAACATATTTTAAAACAGACGAACAATGCTAACATGACATTTTATATTTTAACATATATTTCCGGATGGGCCACCAAGAAATAATGCCTAAAAACTAAATAATTAGGATCTAATCAGGCACAATTTTGTCATTCACATGCAACTCATGTTTTTTGATTTTTTTTTTTTACCTTACCCATTTAGTCTAGGACCATGAAAGTAATATGTGCGCCACATAGATGCCACATAATTTAAAAGAATGCTGTTAGCATTTTCCATCCATTTTTAAACTGAAGTTGGATGGCTGGACAAAATTGCACCTTGGAAAAAACAGGAGGGTAATATTGTTTAAATTAAAAAAAAGAGGATGGAATTATAACTTTAAGTAAAAATAGGGGAGTAAATGTGTATTTAAACCTAGGAAATATAATAAGAAAGCACTATCATAAATTTGAATATAAATTTTATCGTATACTTACACATATTTATTAATTTGAACTTAAAAATAAATATTCTAAGTTGTGTCTTTCTTTTAGGGGAAAAATGCAAATTTCTTCCTTCAACTTTGGGATGCTTGTATTTTACACATAACTTTCAATTTTTAGTATTAATAGTCAAAACTATGTATAAGCTGCATACTCTACCCAACATCCATAGTCTGTTAAAAACTTAATAGCCATGTGAGAAGCATGTGAATTTTATTTTATTTTTTAATTACAATGCATTATAATTGGCCATTTGTCCATTAGGAAAATATTTTCTACATCACAATTTAAATAGCCGAATAAAAAAAATCCCCAACTGGCAAATGGCCCATTATAACGTGTCATGTGTGAAAAAAACTCACATGCTTCTCACACAGCTGTTAAGTTTTTAACAAAATATGGATGTTAGGTATAATATACAGCTGGCATAATTTTGACTATTGTGTAAATACAACCACCTTAAAATTGAAAAGGATAATTTATATTTTTTTCATCTTTTAAATATAAATGGCACTTTTTAAAAATAGAAATGAGAAATGCCCGACTTGAAAGAACATAATATAAAAAAGACTAAAAGATAAATTAAACATATAAATAATGGAGTTAGATTGAAAGCATCAAATATAGAATATTACTTTCTTTTTTTTTTTTTAATTAATGATGCTACCATCGCATATAAGGAAAAAGGTTTTTGGAATAACAACATAATTAAATAAAAATCACAAGAAGTCAAACTTTAACTTATGAAAATATTTACCCAAAATAAAATTAGCAAATAAAGAGAATATATCTAAAGTCAATGGAAATAGGCATTAGAAAGGGAAAAACCTTCTCTTGTAGAAAGCAAAATTAAAGTTGGAATGGACAAATGTAATAAAGAAAGATAAAATTTTAGTTTAACAATCTCATATTTGATATGCTTCTCATCTAAATGAACATAAAACTGCTCCTCAAGAGTTTGTTTGTATAAATATGGATGATTAAGACCCAACTCATTATAATTATTATTAAACTCATGCTTATCAAATTTGGATTAAGTACTGATATTATTCTTTTGCATTGCAACTATTATTTAACTCAAAGATATATACAGCCACAAATACTCAATGTAGCTTGCAAAATCATTAAGATTACCAATAAAATTAGTAATAATAATTTCTACAAATTGGATTTGCCATATGACTAAAAAAGAAATATACATACTTTTATAATAATTGATAATACATAATAAATTAATTAGTAATAATGTTATATTTCTTAATAATTATATAGCAAATGAATAGATAAATGATTAATTTATTATAGGAAGGAACAATTTTTAATGTTGTTTTCTTCGAAATTGATAGTGCAAATAATTTGGTAATTGAATATTAAGTTAGAATTGTTATACAAAATTTGATTTAATTTGAAATTATATCCTTCAAAGCCAATAAGATAGGATATAATTGCAATGAATAACTATATATAAATACATTTTAATTTAAAATATAAATATTCAAAAATTTACAAATAACATCAGAATTTTTAAAGATTACAAAAAAGTACTATAACTAAAGGTCATTGAGCAATTAAATAATTAATAAATAACAAATTAAAAAATAGATCATTTTGGAGGGAAATGAACAAAAGAGAAAGCGATTATAGATTCTTACCCATTATACCAAATATAAGTTAATTGATGATTATAACAATTTTTTTAAAAAAAATCTCATAGTTTATATATGCAAACATATATAGATATGTATATACATATATATATATATAAGAAAATTGCTTTCTTTTTTTTTTTTTTTACCTAGGATTCATTCATGAGATCAAAATAGTTATTACAAATATAATAAAGATTTCTCCCAAGACACTAGAGATTCCTAAAAGGAGGTAATTACATTGAAAAAAAAAAAGCTTTATACTTATCACACATCTAAATTAGGCTAAACCTAATTGTGTTACCATCTTAATGTTTCTTCCATTTTTATTGAGAAATTAATTGAAACCTTAATGAAGAGAAGAAACCTTTTTATCCTTCCTAACTTGGAAACTGTGTTTAACTACAGCCTTTTATGGGATATAGTTATGCTGTCCACGTAATATCCTTTCTTGTTCTTCCATCATATTGGTATCCAATATAGTCCAGCAAATTTATGATGACATCAAAGTTAATTAATTAATTTAGCTTGTATCAGTAGTGGAGGCAAATTAATGCAAGCAAGAATTTGTAACTCTAAAAATTTTTATACCTTCATATTTAAATAGAATATTACATAAATTTTCTTAAAAAATGAAAAATTATATATTTTTTAAAATTTTTACACTAAATTTTCATATATAGACTAAAATGTATGACTTTATCACAACATTAATTGCTCTTATATGAATCACTTAATTTGGGAAAGTAAAAAATTTTGCCCCTTTTTTTTGGTGCTTGCCATGCTTTTCTTAACTAGGTTAATTATTTGTGTTTATTATGATTTTAAATTACGATAGTAATTATGTTCAGTTAAACAAAATTATAAAATAATATGAATAAATATTATTGTTGGTATACAAAATTATATTAAGAAAAAAAAAAGGTAGGATTCAGAAGTATAATTTAAAAACGAGCTATCTACCAATTTGCTGGCTGAATAAGACGGCTCAGCACAACACAAGGATCTTATTAATTGACTTTGACATATGCACATTTTCAGTTAAAGAAGTGTGTGTGTGTGTGTGTGTGTGTGTGTGTGTAGTTTTTGACATGCTTGTCAGTTTATAGCTGTATTTGCCTGCCAGTTAATCGTACTGCCAGCAAATGCCATTTATTCTACATTGAAAACCCTTGAAACCATATGATCCCACATGACTACCTCTCCATCTGTCCTCTGCCATTACTAAAGGCAAAGCAAAATCTTTAATGCACAAAAAGACTGGCCCAATAACAGAAACTATGTTTTGTATATATCAGAATAACAATAATATACATATATAAAAGCTGTTATTTTTTGCTTTTTATGATGTGCATCATCATCACAATCAATTTTTATTTCTATGATATTTTCTAAAAACGTTTAATTAGGGGATCACATATTGAAAAACAACACATAAATTTCGAAAGGGATATAATTTTTCCCCCTCCTCTCTCTATTTTGTCTCTCAGGCTTTCTCCTTCTTAGATGGAACCCTACCATCTGTTCCAGCAAGTATGGCGTACTTATCCTTCCTTGTTAAGTTTGTGCACTCAAACCCTAACGTCCCGGCGAGAACCCTCTGGATATAATTGGCAACTTCGATAGCAGATTTTCCGCCCTTCACGGTGAGCTCAGTGGGAAGCTGATTCAAGAAAGTGATCTCATAAGTTGGCATTGGATTCATGAAAACAAAATAAGGATCCAACAATTTGTGCCCTCGGACCGTTGTCCCGTAAAACACGGTTTGCTTTGTGTTTATGGCAACTGGGACAATTCTATCAGTTAGCTCAGCAAAAAGGGCACTGAACCTTAAAAGGAAGGGCTCTCTGCAGGTTGTTCCTTCTGGGCAAATCACCAAGTCACCTTCTTCAAGCAATTTTTTGATGTTGGCGGCGTCTTTCTCGCGTTCCCTCGAGAGAGCCACGGCCTTGATCGGAGAAATTATCTCGGTGAATCTGCTGATGCTGTAAGTGACACAACTGATTTTTCTTCCTAGGGCAACGGCAGTAACCACTGGGTCTAAAACGGTGCGATGGTTACATACAAATAGGACACCACTTTGGCCTTTCTTTGGTGGTGGGGGAGGGGTACCCTTAACAATGACCCTTATTCCAAGTAGCTTGTAGTTGTACCATGCAATTCTTTCAGGCAAAGGTATGTTCAGATAGACCCTTAGGATGGAGAGGATGATACCAATTGGTAGCCATAAGAAGGTCAATAGGGCAGCTACAGGGGTTGGCCTCTGTGCAAACCTTCCGTCATGGAAAATAATTGGGCTTAGAAGCTTGTTTGTTGGCAGTGGTTCACATTTGGTTCTTGGTACCTTGTATCCTTCCTGCAATATAGGACAATACCCAAAGAAAATTACTTACATATATTTGTTTACTTATATCATGAAAGAAGTCTCACTAAAGGGGTTCTTATTGGAAAACAATAAAACTTAAATATAGTGATGCATCAGTTGTCAGAATTTAAACATATGACATGATAAATGAGTGAGATCGATTTAAATCAGAAGATATTAAATATATAGTAAATAACAATTTATGACAAAATAAATAAGTATATATATTGGATGCCCATACAGATATTAACCAATAATGTGAAATTAAAGAAACAGTACCAATCTTCTTTCTGTAGTTCACTAACTTGGGAAAGTATGTTACTAGATTTGATAGGGGTTATTATATTCACTTAGAAAATATTTAAATAAATTTGTTTTTCTAAATAATAGTCTTAATGAATAAAATCATGCCCATCATCAGTCAATAAAAAAAAATCAAGCAATGATTATTTCAAATATTAGAGTAAAGAGTAAGGAGGGTCACAAGGATTGTGCATATTATTTCAATGATGAGAAATTATGGGGAGCTGTAAATTACAGTTTTCATATCTTTTACATGAAGTACAAAAAATAAAAAGGCTTGGATTGACTATTAGAGAAGTGGGTTGGACAGGAGAAACTCATGAAAAGTTCCTTTAGTCCTCAATGAGGTAAGTAAATGTGATCTGTATTTTTCAAATTAAAAAAATAGGGAGCTTATAAATATGAGTGACAAAAAAAATACATTCACAACCTCTAAAATTTAATTTGATGACGCAATCTTTTTATTTTTTAAATATACATTTATTTTTTATTTTTTTTATGACAGATGATATGAGTGCAAATTTAAGACACCAAAAGAATAATTAGATTAAATTTCAAAAAAAAAAAGAGTGTAATTTCTCATAAAAAATAATTACAGGGTATGTGTGAAAACCAAAAAGCCAGTAGTTCAGATTAAAGTCATTACTTATTCTTGCTAGAAAATTCTCTTGTATTTTAAAAAAAGAGATAAATATAAAAGTGGGACCTATAACTCTTCAAGTTCTTTACGCATGTTCTTTTTTTTTTTTCGTAATAAATAGTAAGATAAAAGTTTCATTGCGAAATTAGGTACTGGTATTTATAAGTGGATCGAGAGCATTGGGGGACCATTTTAAAAGGTAAAAATAGTAAATACTCAAAAAAGGAAGGGGTAAAAGGAAAAAAGATGAAGGGGGTATCATGCCACGACAAAATATATACATAAAAGGAGACATAAAAAAAGAGAGGCTCATTATATATGAAAGCTATATGTCGCGCTCATTAAGGCTCTCACCAAACGTGAAATTCATTTTTGAACGAACTTTCTTATTGCGTTTCCAGAAGTCAACAAAATATTTAAAATAATACAAGCATACACACAATTTCTCATATTTATTATTTTTGATTAATAAGTTTTACCATTTGTCACTTTCAAATGCACCATATCCTATTTTAACGTAATAATGTGATTTTAAACTTCTATAAATACGAAAAATATAGCGTTACTTTTACTTTTTTATATTTATTTTCTATTTATTTTCTTTTTCATATCAAAGAAGAAAGTTTTCTTTTTGTAAAAAAAAGTAATAAATTAACAATTTTTTTCTAATATACAGAGGAGATGAAAAAGAAGTGGATACATAAAAATGCAAGTAATATCACTCATATGAAAAAATCTTGTTCGTATTTATTTAATTATGCCAATTATATATATATATATATATATTCTATTTTCATATTAGATCCACATGTATAGAGGAAAAGTGAGACTTAATTCAAAAGTAAATTTTACCATTTTGGTTTTTTTATACGTGTAACAGTAGAACATGTGTGAAAAAACTTTTTCATTTCTATCGAGTAGTGTTAGTGTCAATTAGTTTTTATAATTATTTTATAATTACATACTTAACACAATTTAACTCATATGAACTCTATCTATTCTAAACAACAAAATTGTGTATATATTTGTGAAAGTAAAGTCGTAGTAATCTTTCTATCATTGCACCCGTTGCTAAACTGTCCTCTCACATTCAAAGGGGAAAGCTCCACTAAAGTAAATGAAAACAATAACATCAATAAGAAAAGAGTAGTTATTTATATGTTCGATAATACCAACCTTGCAAATTGACATGAAGTCATGGTCTGTTTCACTATCTCCCAGTCCCAAATCCGGCAAGTTCGTCCCAAATTCCTTGACAACAGCAACTTTCTTGTGTTCCCCGACCAGCACTCCAGGTTCCTTAACAAACCCACTTGCTCTTCCCGATTTTCCGGCTTCGAGTTCAGTTCCGAGAACCTTGTCGGCCCCCAAAAACGTCTTAACAAACGGCTCCACCATCACCCGAGGGCTCGCGGTGACAATGTACCGCTTCCCGAATGAGTTGAAGACGTTCCACGCCTCCGGGTGTACATCCTCGGCGTAGAACTTCGGCAAAACCGACCTCGAGACAAGCTCGATGTCCTTGATCTTCAACCCGGCGAAGGTGATGAAGATCAAGGTTTTGATTGCCAAGGTTTCGGAGAGGAATAGGTACGTGAAGTACACGAAAGGAACCGAGGCCAGGAGGACGAGCCCTCGGAGGAAGCTTCCGGCTTCAATGGCTACGAGCATGTAATATGGGAAGGCGCTCCGGGACACGAGAAGAGTGCCGTCTAGGTCAGATGCCACGGTCTGGTTCGACCTCCCGTCGGTGCTGCATTTCGAGATTGGCTCGAAGCGACGGAACGCTCCCATGACCATGACAAGAGAAGCTATGGAAGACAAAACAGGAATGGAGTTAAAGAAGGAGAGAGAGAGAGAGAAGGGGAGGTAGGTTGGTGTGTTGTGGGGAAGAGGGGTTTGGATATGAGCTTCGGCTAAGAAAATGTTATGAAGAGAGAGAGGAGAAGGGGGGGTTTTAAAAGGAGGAGGAGAAGATTGTGATGTTGGTGAACAATTTTTGAAGCATGAAATAATTGTATTTTTGTGGTAAAGATAGACTGATTAGACTTTTTAAACTATAATTTATAATTATATGTTTTCAACATTGTTGATACCTTAGATTTTATAATTATAATTTTTATAATTTATTTTATAATAATTATATCTTTAATTTTTATTTATAATTTTATTAATTATAATTGTAATTTAAAATATAATTATAATTATAATTTAAAATTATGTTTGGTCAAGTGTTTATACCAGGAAGAGTGTTAAAAAGTTTATTTTATAAAAGAAAAAGGAACTGCTTGTTTGTGTTGTTCACTTGTTTTGACGTACATATTGGGGCAGTTGTGAGGAGGGGTCGAGTAGTTGGAAGTCGATGCCAACAGCTGCCTTTCATTCAATTAGCCTACATTTTAGTTTATTGGCGCCGGCCTTTGCTGCCAAATAATATGGCTCGGCTTGTATTTTAATTACTCTGCTTAGCTTTTGGTTTCTCTTGTATTAGACAGTTTTAGTTGACATCTTCAAACTCATAATTTTCAAGTCAATTTATGTAGGTTTAAATACAGTTTTAGTCTTTCAATTTATTGAAAGATATAATTTTGTTTATTTATTTTAAATTTAAATAATATTATTTTTTTTCATTTTTTAAGATTATAATTAATTCCTTTTATTTAGTCTTTATGTAAAAAAATATAAAATTTATGAAATAAATATCAATTTAATTGATATAATTTTGATGTAACACATACTTTACTTATATAATAATAATATAAAAATAGGAATGTTAATCAGACGAAGTGAATCAAATCAAAATTTGTGCAAATCGAGCCTAAATAGGTTGGATCCGTTTAGGCCCACTTTTAAATGAACTCATGGACTTGATCCAGTCCCATTAGTGATCGAACCGGCCCTTGAAGCAATCTATTTTTCTTTAAATTCTAATAATTAATTTATATCTCAAATATATATATATATATATATTCTATAGTATGCGATATATTTAGCATATATTAATTTCATAATCGTATTGCTCTACCTCTTTAATTTTTTTTAAACAATAGTTATTTAAAAATAAGATTTAATTTGAAAAGAAAACTAGAAAAGGATCAACTTGCATCTGCATACGTCTGGTCTACTTTGACCCTGGTCCTACTTTGATCGTGGTCCATAGGGTTTGGCCTATTTAGGTTTGTTTTTAAACAGGCTTCCAAATACTTGATCTAGTCCACTCCAAAATGCAGACTAGCTTACTCGGTTCTTGGGCCCTAAGCTCGTTTAACACCCCTAGTTAGAAAATACTCTTAATCAAGTTAGTTATAGTTGAATGATCGTTATAAGTTTAATTAAGGATATTTTTTCAATTCTTCTCATTCAGACTAGCTATAGACAAATAGACAAAAGAATATGCTACATAAATGTCATAACCTTGAGTTTGTTTAACACCCCTAGTCAGAAAACATCCTTAATCACATTAGTTATAGTTGAATGACCGTTATAAGCCTTAATTAAGGATATTTTTCAACTCCTCTCATTCAAACTAGCTATAAACAAATAAACAAAAGAATATGCTATATAGATGTCATGTCATGTCAATTAAATAGATATCCATTAAGAAAGTTCTATTTTTTTAAACAACAATTCAATGAGAAAGTTAATTTCAACATTGGGAAAATATAGAGGGTAACATTATTCGAATTAAAAAAAAAGAAGAAAAAGTTATAACTTTCAACAAAATTGGGGGACTAAATGTAGTTTTAAAAATTGGATTAAACAATAGGTTCAACCAATTTAAATAATAATTATTGTGCTATCCGATTTAAGCTAATCCAAAAGATCGTTTTATAGTCGAATCAATATAACCTAGTACAAACAGGGATATATATATATATTGCTTGTAAATTATTTTTTTTTCTAAGTTGATCTAATAAGTTTGTATATAACAAAAAATAAATAAAAGAAGAAATTTAATATTTAATTACTAAAAACTTATTAATTTGCTTCATTATTTTTAGCTTTTTTAATATAAATTTATATTTATAATATATATTAACTATTATTTAATTTTTTAAATAAACTAATATAATATATATTTATGGCATCATTCAATTTAACTATTAGGATCAAATTATGATCTAATGACTTTTTTAGTTTATTATTTGATCAATTTTTTTAAACATAGACTCAAAGTGTATTTAAGTGGTTTATGTACTTTTTCACTTTAATTTTCTTTTTTTGGGATTTTTGCAATTCACATGTTTCTAACTATATTTGGCAATTTGCTTTTAATGTTTAGATATATGTTACAGTTGGTGGATGAAATCTTGACATGCATAGTTCATGTTATTTACTAATTACTTGGCAATGAATGAGAAAATAAATAGAATTCAACCACTTTAACACCTCACACTTGTATTTCTTCCCACATGTTATTCATGTGACTTTTTTCATTTGCAACTTTTTTAATTTGTAAATCTAAATTAGCTAATTGCTATTTTTGCAAAACTATATTTTCCTTTTTTAGTGGTGACACTCAGATGAAAATTTTTGAATTTTTCTCTCCCATCTTATTGGATTGAATTTAAAAATATATGTATTTTTGTAGTTTGTTATTATGATTTTATAAATACTTGCCACTAGTTTTTTTTTATATATATATATATATATATATTTCACTAAAAGATTTATTTATTTAAAATTACGATCGCATGTAAGCTGTCTATACCTCAAGCTTAAGCCACTCTTAAGAGAATTTTATATTTTAGTGATATTAATATGGACGAGGATTAATTGACACATATATCATTCAAAAAATACACACACAATTGTTTAATTTTTTATATTATAATTTTTTTTATGAAATTTATAGTTGAATACTTGAATTTGAAATATTAAATTAGTTATTATCACGCTAATAAACTCTAAAATTGATATAAAATATCTCCTTTAAATATGTGTAAATTTTAACTATTTAATTGTCTGTTTTTATTGTTGTTTAAAATTTTTTAGATTTTGTATAAAATATGAATAAGATAATTATACTTATAATTCATCCGTTAGATAAAAAAATATATTTTATTAAAAATTATTGATTGATATAAATATCAAATATATATAAAAGAAGTTCTCATCTCCTTTCATAATTTTTTTACTTAATTTAGAAATCATTTAATCCTTTAAAAAAAATTATAACAAAATTTAAATCTAAAGACACAACGGTGGAAGACAGCGGTTTTATCAGCTGAATCACTCTCTCATTATTATTATTATTATTATTTGCATAAATTTTTCATTTCTTAAAAATTAAAGTACGTTCAACCGTTGATGGCGCGGAAGGAAGGTAAAGAGTGAAGACCGACAATTCAAGTATTAGTACACACGAAAACCAACGTTTTTTCATTATAACAGACTGGCCAATCACTGAATACTGCTGTGCTATACTAAATATTTCATTAAATTTGCGTGCCCCTTGTTCATTATGTCCCACTTTTGGCCTCTTACATGCTTTTGTGACAGAAATTAAGATTCAACTAAAAATATGGAATATGTTTATATGTGCCAGTCTTCATGAGTGACCTAACAAGGTCTCACACACAATAAAGAGACAACCATGATATTTCAAAAATTTAAAAGCCATTCACATTATATATTACGTTATGAATATAAGTTTTTTTTTTTTAATTTTTTATAGAAAATTGAAGACGTAAATTTAAAGCAATTTAGATTATATATCACATTAAAGATATATATTTATATTTTCCCCTTAATTTCTTTGTAACATTGTATTGTTGGTATATCCGTGCAATGAGTAAAATTAAAAAAAAAATCGCAAAATCAAAATAAATGGGTCAAATCCATGTAAGTTGTGATATATAAGGTGTACTACAAGTTGAATATTGTATATTAAAACTTTGGTTTGGAAGGAATGAAAAAGGGAGGGGATGGAATGAAAATTGGATAGAAAATATCTGGCTTAAATGTAATTTTAATTTTTTTAAAATATAAATTATGTTATTTTAATTTTCTTAGTTTGAAATATTTAATTTTGATTTATTAAATATTTCAATTGATTTAATTTTAATCTTTCCATTAGATTTTCATATAATTACTAATTTAACATAAAATTAAATAAAATATTTAATCTACTATAATATACCTTTATATTCTAATTAATCTATAATCCTTAGTTAATGTTCTCTTTCGTCCTCAAATTTATTTTATTCATTTTTATATTATACTTGTAAGAAGATAATATTTCTTTATTAATCATTGTATATCTATAAATCAAAATATATAAAGTATATTATGTTTAATAAAATCATTCCTTTTAATTTAATGTTAGATTTTTTTGTCAAGAATATAAATATAAAAAATTAAAATTAAATTCATTAAAATATTAAAAAATTAAAATAAACTATTTTTAATTAAAAAATTAAAATTATTTAATTTATATTTTAGAATGATTATAATTACGTTTAAACCAAAATATTCTCCTAGGTTTGGACAAGGAAGTAAAATGGAAAGAGGTGGAGAATTGAACTGAGAACAGTGGTGGGGCCCGCAAAATTTTTCCGCTCCTTTGGAATGAAAACTAGAATGGAATGAACTTAAAGAAGTAGTTTTCCAAAAATACCCTCAAATTGTTTCCTGAACATAATGGTGGAGATGTGTTCTCCTGTAACATTTTTTTTTTTCTTATTATAACGTTTTTTATATTATTCGTTTGAAGAGGGTGTAGATACTTGATTGCTTTTATGAATCTAATGAAATGGTCTCATGTTTTTTAAAGATTGAGTAATATATTTTATATTGACATCAAATTTAATAAGAATCAATGTTAATAGATAGTAAGACTTGTATTTTTTTTATTTTTGGGATAAAATATGCTTAAGAATATTCTGTAAGTTTTATGTACGCCACTTATTAATTACTATGACTTTTATGAAATTTTCACATTCATAATTTTGTACAATTATATGAATAGTTTTGTTTATCCTCAAATGGCTCTACTTAAAAAATCTTCTCAATAAACACAATTGAAGGCACTGGTGAAGTTATGTATGGCAATAATGTAAAAGTCTTAATTGTTGGTGAATTTATTTCAAGTTATATTGTTCTATCTCTTCAGTGAACTAGTTATATCATTTCGTGTTATCATATAAGGGTCTGTCTGGTATAACCGTGCCGAAATTTATTTTGGATTAATAGTTGTTTTAAAAAAAAATGATTATAAGTAAATTTATTTTTGAACCTCAAAAAATACAGAGTTTGTTCTTGGAATAAAGGAAATAAGACAAAAAAATTTTATATAAAATTATGGAAAAAATGAAAATTATTTCCTTTAACTTTAGGTAGTTGAATTTAATACATAACCATTAATTTTTGCAATCATTTGTCAAATCTATTCATAAGTAGTAAATTACACTCAATATTCATTTTGTAAGTGATTTAAGAGGATAAATATATTTGATTTGATACAAAAATTTATGAAAAAAAAAAAACTAAGTATAGAGTAGAGGTCTTATTGCTTAAATTTAAAAACAATCCAAAATTGTATATTATTTGTCCTATCTTTCTCAGTTTTGAGAATATTTTTGATTATTTTGATATGATTTATTTGTTCAATACAAATAAAAAAATACATGACAGTAATATTTGTATTTTTATCCTTTCGTTGATATAATATATATGATATTTAAGTTCTTCCTTTAAATTATGGGAAAAAATATTATAAGATTCAATATGTTACTTATAAATATGTGTAACAGATGATTATAATAATTAATTGGTGAATATTAAATATAACTATTTAAAATTAAAGAAAATAATTTAATTTTTTTCTTAAAATTATTTGGTACGTGGATGGATGAGAGAATTTTAGGGTTAATCTGATCTTTGCAATTCGTATTAGAGTAAACTTTTTTCATTTTTAGTTGCTTTTCTATCAAAAAAAAAAAAACATGGAAGATAAAATTTTTATACAAAATTATTTATTTTTTTGTCCATCTCTATTTTTATGTTTCAAAATGTGTTAGTGCGTGAAACTTTTGAGTGTTTCAACTTTTATTAGAAGGGAATTTCTTTCCTTCAAATAACGTGGTGACAAGTCCTTGTAGATTTTTTTTTTGGGGGGGGGGGGGGGGGGGGGTTTAAAAAAAAAAAATTTTAATATCACCGTTACATGAGAAAAAAAAAAAAAGGGGGGTTGTTTCCCCCCCGCT
>JANHAO010009732.1:0-18156 GCA_026873985.1 Saraca asoca
AGAAAAAGACATTTACTTGCATCTAAAGTAAAATGGATTATTTCTAATTCTTTATCACCTAATGAGTATGAAAGAATCTCTAATTGTGTTACTGCTAATGAGATTTGGGATACCTTAGCAATTGCACACATAAGCACTACATAGGTTAAGGCATCTAAGGTGCATGTTCTAGTATCACAATATGAAATGTTTAAGATGGAGAAAGGTGAGTCAATAAAAGATTTGATTCAAAGATTCACTGCAGTCACTAATCATCTGATGCTGCTTGGTAGGAAGTTTGAAAATGTTAACTTGGTTTACAAGGTATTAAGATCACTAGCTAAAGAGTGGTAGCCCAAATTGAAAGCCATTAAGGAATCACTAAAGATAGGCATACCAACAATCCAAGAACTTTTTGGAAGTTTAGAAGAACATAAACTGAAACTCAAAAGTTACAAGAAAAATAGAGATGATAAAAAGAAAAAGACATTGGTCTTGAAAGAACCAAATACACTTGATTCAGATGAGGATCAATCTAAATATGATGAAGTTGTAAATGAAAAAGAATAAATGGCTTTAATCAATAAGAAGTTATAGAGGAATTTAAAAGAAAAGAGGAATAAAGAGAAAAAGAAAGCTATTGTTCCACCACCAAAAAGAAAATAGAATAAGGGTAAACAAGGAAGTACATCACACACAACACCAACCTACTTTGAATGTAAAAAGCTTGGACACATAAAGCTAGATTGTCTAGTTTGTTTGAAGAAATAAATTGAGAGTGAAAGAAAGAAAAGAAAACAAGCATCAAAAAAAGGGAATTTAGCTTTTTGGGAAGATGGAAATACTAATTCAACTGAAGATAAAGTAACAAATGAAGAAGCACATCTTTGTCTTATGGCTAGATTTGATGAAGATGTTGAGGTATTTTAGTATCCATCCTTTTCTTGTGGTACATATATTAGTGATTTAGACAATGAATTTGAAAATGATTCTGATGATGTTAATGATTTGTATGTTGAAATGTATGAATTACTAGTTAAAACTAGGAAAGACCTAAAGCAAGTTAAAATTGAAAAAGAAAATTTATTGAAAGAGTTGAAGTAATCAGAAAAAGAAAATAGTAATTTAAATGCTTTAGTTGGAAAGTTGAATGAAAGAAAGGCATGTGATTAGTGTGAGTCATATAAGTCTGAAATAGCTTCACTGACAAAATCACTACAAAGATTTACTAATAGTAATAGAAGATTTAATGATATTCTAGATATTTAGAAACTATTTCAAAGTAAATTTGGATTAGGATATAAGTAGTCTAAATCCAAAAAAAATATTTGCATACATTACGTGTTTTTACTGTAACCATAAAGGACATCACATAAAACATTGTCTATGCAGAAATGGTACATACATTTTGAAAACAAAAGAAAAGCTAGTATGGTTACCTAAGAGATATATTGCTGATTTTTTTAACAAGCTTGGACCCAAGATCAGCTGGCTACTAGAAAAATAAAGATATATTATTGTTTTCCAGATTTAGAGATAAAATGCTAAAAGGTAAAGTGAAGTTGCCTTATCACAAAATTGTTATATTGGTAATAATTAGAAATTGGATTGTATGAAGAGCAAAACATTTTTTTAGAAGAAATTTTTATATTTGAGATTATATTTTACACTACAATTACTAACTTAGGCATTACAGATATCCCTAGATTTGTTTTGTACGTATCCGATGTGAAGATTAAGTTTCAATGGTATTAAATTGAGTATTACTAGTAAACACATCACATTTGAATAGTTATAGGATAAAACTACACAAAAATTGTCTTCAAGATTGCCTAAATCAATTTACAAATCAATTCTAGTCTTTCCAGGTTTTCCAAGAGTTTCTGAATCAATTCTAGAATCAATTCACAATCAAAATTTTTAAGAATCGATGCAAGAACTGATTCAAAAAATTTTCAATAATTTGGAAACACTGAACTTTTCTATAAACCTTTTATCTACCTCTTTGAATCAATTCCATAATCGATTCAACTCTAAAATAATTGATTCTTGAATCGATTCACCATAACAATCCTGATTTACATCTCAATTTTATAGTATCATATTTCCAAACTCTGTCTTGGTTATTTTCTTAGATTTCTAAGGTTAGGAATTTGGATACAAAGGAAAAAGGTTAATCTTCCCCTCGTATCCTTCTAGAATTGTGAGGTTGATTGCAATTTGTAGTAAGTGCATTGAATTCTTGTTAATTCTTCAAAGCTGTGAGGTTGATCATAGTTAGGTGAAGATTTAGGATTTTTGTATCGTAAGTATTACAAGAGCCTATAGAAATTCTTGTTGTAAAACTAGTTTATAAGAGCCCTATCAAATTCCAATGCTTATTAATAAAAGTGACCATGCAGTTAAGTATTGATCTAGTGGAGTAGGCTTAAATTGTGATTTCAATTTGAGTTAAACCACTTGAAAAACTCTATGTCTTGAATCTTTAATTACTATTTTTATTTTTACTACATTTATATTCTTGCACAATTACTAGTTCTATAATTTTGGTTTCTACACAAACTCTATTATATAAATTTTGTCATACTGCAATCTGATATAGTTCTGCATTATTTCTATATTTTGCATTTTTGTTATTTCATTTAATAAATAGATTAATTGTTAACTACATAATTTGATACAAGAAAGTCTTCTGTTGTGCATATTGTACATTTACTTGGAAATTAAAGTTAACAATTGCATTTCAATTGACTTAGTTGTTAAAATTGATTTAGATTAATAAAAAGTATAACATTCCCCTAAAGGAATAAGGGCAAGATCTTAGTTCTTATAGTTATTTTTAGGACCAACATATTATTCATTTTTACTTATACTTGTTTTAATATTTCCTATTCTCATATTCATAAACCCAAATGTTTACTAGGGGCAAACTCATAAACAAAGAGAGAAACTTTGATATATAAACATGTTTTAATAATGTACAAAGGTACCGCCAACCATGGCACTTGCCCATTTACACTTTTGTTCAACAAGCTCTCAATAAGTTCATAATATACATACATTCCTAAAGGATTTTCTATTATGGTGGTATTTACATCAACAGTGACTTCCATGAAGTTATTGCCCATCCTTACATTTTCAAAGGTGGGTTAACAGTAATTTCTTGAAAATATGAAAAATAATCCATAGAAGAGTGAGTCTAGGGCTCAGTGAGATAAATCCTTATCTAACTTTTGAAGTCATCAACATTTAACCAAACACATATACATCATATCTTCAGAAAGCATAACACATGCCAGAATTATCCAACACATCATAAAGATTCAGGGAATCAACCTCTAAGCAATATCATAATACATTTTAAATGTCACACTATAAAGAACCATGATTATCTCATGGACTTGATCCATCATCATTAATCATTATAAGTTCAGATCATAGTACCATAATGTGTTCTACCATTCACAAGAATCAGTCTTTGCATGATTTCAAATCATATTCTCACGTCACATTAAATGTTCCTCAAGATTTCTTAGAATAATAGTTATAAATCATAATATTCACACAGCTTCAAGCCGTTAATAACCATGTCACATAATCAAGCCATATTTTATCATATTCCAATGTACTCAAAATAACAATTACAATAAACAACATAATAAAGAATAGCTAGCAATGTAAATCTCTTTTTTACTCTGATCCAGCCATAATGCACTCATCCCAACCTTTTCCTTCTAGCACCCGCCTTATGGCCCTCCACCATATTGGAACATGTAGATCTAGGATCTGCTTCATTATTTCCTACCATATCCCATCATTCTCATATCAAGCCTCAAAGAGCTTTCAGATATTCAATCATTCAATTCTCATAATGGATATCTCATCAATTTCATATTAACATATTTCATCATCATTCATAACATTGTGTATCATTTCATGTCATGCATGAGCTTTTCACCATGTAATCACTGACAATATTTGTAATTCCAATAGCAATCATATCATCACATCACATACTTTTCAATATCTTATGCACATTATCAAACTTTATACCTTACTATTACTCCAAGTAATTGCATTTCCATAATCACAGTCGTTCATCATCTGTCATCCCGTATTTCATGGGGAATTTTTGAGTATCTCAATAGCATCATTTCTCATCATACTATCATGTCATATATTATTCACATATATTTTATATCATCTTTATCATATATATATATATATATCACATATCATTGCCTTTATATATCACACACAAGTCCCCAAAATATTCAAACTTTGACCTCATTCATAATTATATGAGTCCCATTATTATAACATGTATCATGATCATTTTCCTATTATCCATGTACAACCATCATTCCACACAATCTCTATCACACTATCGTTATAGCTATCCACATTTCTTTCATAATATCTGTGTATAAATAATTTCCAGATTAAGTAGTATTAATTTAGAAATTACTCATTCAAGACTTCTCATCCATTTTATTCAATTTAGTTGCACCTTATACCAATATAGATCCAAAGAAATAATATAGTTTTTAAAGAGAAAGAAGTTTCAACTGAAATAAGTGGAAAATTCTAGAGGTGCAATCAAAATCACAAGCAGAATTGAGTTGAAATTCAAGCAAAATCACGATTAGAATTGTTGAAGAACTTCAAGTAGAATCATGGAAATTTAGTTGAAAATGTGAGTCTACTCACCAAATTATGAAAACTTTTGGAAGTCTAAATTTATACATGATCTGAATTGTGAACAAAATTAGAAAAATAGAGCAGGAAATATCAATTTGAATCATAAAAGCAAAAGTGCTAGGTTTCTGCAAGCATGATCATGGATTTAGTTCAAAAAGTTATGATTCAACTCATGCAAGTAGGTTTTACATGTAAATAGAAAAAAAATAGGGGAAGTACTTTTTGTTAAACCTTCTACTATAAATCCTTATTTCAACATGTTTTAAAAACCTAAATATGCTCATTGCTAACCAATTAGCATCTCAATAGATCCATTTAATTTCAAATTTGGCTACACAATCATCAAAAACTCATTTTATACACTTACACCAACCAATCAACAAATCACATGCAAGAACACATTATAATTCACAAGAAAGGTAAGAATTACTCACCTTAGCAACTAGAAACAAACAAATCTCACAAAGATTTTCAATATTCTTCGAGAACATAAAAGAAGAGCTTATTAGCTTTCACATTTTCCAATAATTTTTCCTTTTCAAATAATTATATATGATTAGATTATGATTCCATTTAATAGAAACAAGCTATATCTAATAGATTCAAGTTCTAAAATACCATAAAAATCATATTAATTCATTGGTTGAATAGTGATAATAGATTTTGAAAATTCATAACTCAACTTTTACTCTATGAATCAACAAAATTTTGATGTCAAATTGAAGAGAAAAATAGAGGAATTAACTATAAAAGTACAAGAAATTTACATGGAAGGATTTCCCAAAGAGAGAAGGAGAGTTTGTAGAGAAAGTGTGTGTGAACTAGAGGAAAAAGCCAATGGCTACATGAATCTACCAAAAAGGCTTAAAAGAAAGAAAGGGAACTAACTTTGGGAGGGTAAAAATGGAAAAAGAAGAAAATTTTGAGTCAAGTTTCATTTTTTACTCATCTTGCCTAAGCCATTTTTCCTTATTTCCTCAAATTCGAATCCACAATTAATATACTTGTCAATCACCAACAACCATGAAATTTTGATATAAATTAGTTAAATTAATTATCTTTGTAATGACTATAAGTTTACACTCACACTTATAGCCCTAGTTTTGATCTTTCTGAAGTTTTTCAAAAATTAATTTTAGAAAACACTAGTTTTGCTTCGTAAGCATCCAAATTGAAAACTTTCACTTTCTAAAGATTCCTATTATTTATAAAATCTTTTTCCATTATGTCTAAACACTTCATATCTTGAAATGTACAGTTTCAACTTCTCAAACTTTTCAAAGTTATCCATTTTAGATTTTCTAAAAAGTCATTTTGTTATCAAAATTCATTTTAGAAAATTTGGGATGTTACAAAGAACCTAAGATGTTGAAAAAGAATGGCTATTTAAACTAGCCAAAGGTATGTATGAGGATTTTGGGAAAAGTATGTTGAGAGGTGAACACTAATGGCAATAAAGAACATGTGCCTTAATGGCTGATGTCTCTGTACATTATGTAAATTTCAATTTTATAAATATATATTTATCATTTGAAATCTCATGTCATGAATAAAATGATAACAAACCAATTTAAATATATATTTATAATTTGAAAAAAATTATAAATATAAATTTCAATTTTATAAATATATATTTATCATTTGAAAAGCATGTTGATGTCTCCTTAGCTACCAAACCAATTTACATCATCTAAATGATAACAAAATTTAGCATGTCATGAATAAAATGAATTAGCAAAATTAAGATAAAGGCTATTGATTATCAATGAAAGGATTAATATTCATACCAGTCATGACCAGGGGTTTCATGTCATGATAAGTGATCCATATAAACCAATTTGATACAAAGCTTCCACCAATGTTCATACAATAGGCAAAGTAGAAAAATTAACTCCTTAGCTTAAGATGTGCTAACTCTCCAAGGAATTGCAAATTCACTCAGCCAGGGTTGATGTTTGAATACAAAGAAGAGAAGAGAAGAGAGATCACACTGAGAAAGATTTGGGTCCACAAAACATGTGCTAGGGTTTCACATTTATGTATATGTATGCTAGTGTATTTAAGGATTCGGATCTTTGCTCTTTAAATAGAAGAGATTAGGGTATAAGCAAGAGTGGGAAACAAGCATGAGCGGTGCATAAGATAGGGTTTTTCCTTGCTTATGTTATATACTTCTCCACATGGTTAGGCTGCATGGCTAGGGTTAATACTTTAGGCTTGTGTGCTGCTCTCTTCACCCAAGGAGTCCATATTCCTTACTTGGACCGTAATGAGTCCAAACTTATTAACCTTCATGCCCCTTTTGTGTCCAATAATCCCAAACTCCTTTCTAGGGTTACCATGAGTCTAAACTCATAAACTCTCTTATATAATGATACAATAATTCTTAAATTATTTTAATTTATTAATTAAGACAACTTTATAAGTGAAGAACCATTCATCTACTTATGATCTCTTCCAGAGTTAATCCAAATATTCCTACAATATTTAAATATCAGCATTAGAAATCATTGATTAACTAACACTTGTAATCATATTAGAACACTTAATTAATCATTTCAAATTTCTAAGATGTTCACTAATTCAAGATTAGAATTTAGAACATTTTGCTTTCTAACTTTTTATTTAACTTTTGATCAAAGAGATATTGTTGTGTGTGACCTATTTAGTTTCCATGCATGTTAGCAATGAATTTATTTATATGCCTATACAAACTTAATTGAATTAAAACCCTTTTGAATTCAAACACAATTTCCCTAAATTCTTCAAATAAATTCATAGATCATGATTAGCTTCTAGCAAAGCATCATGACCACCCAAATGTTAGGAATAGATTTTTAGAAATCAAAACCTTTTATGACAAGGTAATAGTGTGTAATTCAATCCATTTATCTCTTGATATTCAAATTGGATTTAAGGTAAGGTTCAAGTGTCAACCCTAATTTAAATGTTCAATTATAGGTGTATATCTGACTATGTGCTATCTTGTAATTTATTACACATAAAAACTCATTTTATGTTATCAATACATCGACCTATGATTTTTATCATATCATAAGTGTCAAAACATCTTTTGAATATCTTTCCTTGTTACCAACGAGGACAAATTCTTTCTTGATTAATCACTACCTTCATGTCTAGAATGATATCAAAGTACATAACTCCATACATAAGGTATTGTGTTAATCTCAAGTCTAAGAATCATTTACACCACCTTCTATATGAGAAGTCCATTGACACACAGTAACATTCCATATAATTTCTCATAGCAGGTCAATCCAGTCATATGTTCCAAAACATATACCTATAAGTACTATCCAGATATTGGCATATTTATATTATATAAGATCATTGCATTCTTCTAGAAGAATGTGACATGATATATGTTAGTTTACTCATCAATGATTGATATACTATTTTCTCAATAATTCAATAACCATGGACATTTAGAAATTTAATTATATGTATAAATCATCTTATAATTACAATCTGAATTGTAATTAATTTATACATATATATTTCAAGGACTTTATCTAATATAGCATATATATATCAAAACATATATATTAAAACCAAATTGATAAAGAAGCCAAAATATCATGTTTATTAAATATGCTAAGATATATAGTTTCTATGCCTTTATAACTAATTATTTTTAAGGCATATGCACTAATAATCTCCTATTTGACCAAGAGCCAATCACCCTTGTATCTTAATTTGATTCTTTTTAAATGACATTCAAGCTTTTATTAGATAGTGGCTTAGTGAGGGGATCAGCTACATTGTCATATGTGGGAATCTATTTTATTCTTATTTCATTGCACCTTATGATCTCTCTAATCAAATGGTAATGCCACATGGCATATTT
Source organism: Saraca asoca (assembly GCA_026873985.1). Classification (NCBI taxonomy): domain Eukaryota; kingdom Viridiplantae; phylum Streptophyta; class Magnoliopsida; order Fabales; family Fabaceae; genus Saraca; species Saraca asoca. The sequence continues at coordinate 8,549 of JANHAO010009732.1, forward strand.
GGATCTTTGATAAGACCTTGGTTCCTTAGCTTATGCTATGTTTCCATTATTTTCACAAAAGATTTCTATTCGATTAACAATTTCAATAACTACCCCTAGTTCAATGATGAACTTCTTTATTTAAACAACTTCCTTTTCTACTTCTGAAGCAACTATGTATTTAGCTTTGGTTGTAGAATTTGTTATGGTATCTTACTTGGAATTTTTTCAACATATCGTACCTCTATTAAAAGTGAATACAAATTTTGACTATGATTCATAATCATCCTGATCTAATTGAAATGCATGATTGATCCAAATACTTATGCAAGGGAATCTCATTCATACATTTCCATTCCACCTCTGTCTTTAGGACATTGTTTCTTAGACAAGTAAACATCATGAGATGCAAGTAAGAACCCCTTCTTAGATGCATCCATACTAAACCTTTTTAGCAATTTGTCTATGCATGTGGATTGGGAAATGCCAAGCGACCTTTTAGTTCTATCTTTATATATCTTCATGCCTAAAATGTAGGTTGCTTCACCCAAATCCTTCATGGAGCATGTTTTGGACATCCATAACTTGACAAATTGTAGCATGGGAATGTTTTTCTTCCTATAAGCAATATGTCATCTACATATAATAATGAGAAGACAAGTGCACTGTCACTGACTTTCTTGTACACATATGGTTCATCAACATTCTTGATTAAGTCAAACAATTTGACTACTTCATCAAAATGGATATTTAACTCCATAAAGCTTACTTTAGTCCATATATGGATTGTTGCTTGCATACCTTATGAGGTTTAGTCTTAGAGACAAAGCCATCAAGTTGTATCATATATACATCTTCGTTCAGGTTTCCATTAAGGAAATTTGTTTTAACATCCATAATTATGGTATACAACTATTATAAGTAAAATTCTAATGGACTTCAACATCACAACTGACAAAAAGATTTCCTCATAATCAATACCTTGTACTTGCCTATAACCTTTGCCACCAACCTACCCTTGTAGGTTTGTACTTTTCCATTTGCATCAATCTTTCTTTTAAAGACCCATTTGCACTTGATGGGTTTTATTCCTTGAGGTAGAGTGACCAAGTTCTACACTTGGTTTTCATACATTGAATCCATTTCAGATTTTATGGCTTCTTGCTACTTTAAGGAATCAATATCTGCCATTGCTTATTATTAACTAGTAAGTTCATTATCTTGAACAATTGTTACGTCATGCTCTTATGTGAAGAGAAAACCATGTCTTTCAAGTTCATGACATTCCTAACTAGATCTCTGGAGTACACGTGTACTATGAGCTTCATTACTTAACTGAACCCTTTGTGATACTTGATTAGACTCATTCTTAATCATGTGATCTATTTTATTTTATGGTTCTTGAACCTTTTCAAGTTTTACTTTACCCCTACTAGCCTTTTCAAGGATAAACTCCCTTTTTAAGAAGGTAGCATTTGTTGAGACAAAGATCTTTTGCTTAACATAATGGTAAAGTAGTAACCCCTTATTTCTTTAAAGTATCTCACAAATAAGCATTTATCACTCTTAAAAACTAGTTTGTCTATAATGATCCATCTCATATAAGTAGAACATCTCTAAATCTTCAAATGCAAAAGACTTAGTTTCTTCCCAAACCATAGCTCATATAGTGTCTTATCAATAGACTATCATGGGACTCGATTAAGGATTTATACAGAAATTTTTAAATCATAGCCTTAGAAAGAGATTGATAAGGTTACAAAGCTTATCAAATACATGTACACATACCTAGAATAGTCATAGGTAAAGGTGATGAAGTATGAATATGCAACTCTTATTAGAGTAGTCATTGGACAACATGCATTATTATGTATCAATTCTAGCACTTCTTTGGCACGTTCACCCTTTCTGGTGAAGGGTTTCTTATTCATTTTCCTAATAAGACATGATTCACAAGTTTCATATGATTTGTAATTATACAGATCTAAGCATCCATTTTTATGTAACTTAGTGATTCTAGTTTCATTAATTTGACCAAGTCTACAATGCAAAGATAGGATAGATTGATGGATTCATTAAACTTTGGTTTCTTATTTGTGATAGTTAAGATCTTTTATCTTAGTTCTAGAATATACAATCCATTAACAAGTTTGCCATTACCATAAAACATGTTATCATGTGAAAAAGAACAACTCTTACTCTTAAAGACAAAAGAAAATCCTTCTTGGTATAAACAAGAAATGGAAATAATATTCTTAAAAATTGCAAGAACATAATAACAATTATTTATTTCTAGAATTAAACCCATAGGTAATTCTAATAGGTAGGTTCCTATGCTAACAATAGAAACTTTTGCTCCTCTTTGGATGCACAGGTTTACTTCTCCTTTTTGTAGCTTTCTACTATTTTTTAGTCTCTACAGATCATTACAAATGTGTGAGCCACAACCAGTATCTAATACCTGAGAATCAATAGAACAGTAAGACAAGTTTATCCCTATCATAAGGATATTTTTACCTGAAGTAGAAGTTTCTCTAAGCTTCTTCTACTTCATGGCTTTGAGATAAGCTTTACAATTTCACCTCCAATGGCCTTTTACTCCACAATGATAGTATATGCCTTTGGGAGGTTTCTCTTTGCCCTTATTTTGCATGCTTCCTTTGGGTCTCTGAGCCTTAGCCTTAGAACTCTTCTTTGGATTCTTCTTCTTTCCCTTCTTGGGCTTAGAAAAGGTACTGATCGTCAGTACAGGTTGTTCATTCTTGAAATTCATTTTAACAATCTTAAGCATGTTGATTAATTCTATAAGAGAGACCTCCATGTTATTAACGAAGAAATTCATGATAAACTGCCTATATGACTTAGGAAAGAAATGCAGTATCATGTTTACTACATGATCATTATCAATGACATGCTTGAGTTAGGCCAATCTCTCCATAAGCTAATCATCTTCAGCACATAAGTTGCAACAAATGATCCATCGGCCATCTTATAGTTGAACAGTTCATAAGATACTTGGTATCTCTTAATTTAAGCATGCCCTTTATACAACTTCAATAAATGCAAAATCATCTCATAGGGAGTCATATTTTCATGTTGTATTTGAAGTTTATAAGACATCAAAGCTAGTAACACACATGCTACTTGTTCAGCATCTTCCTAGTGTTTCTTGTGAGCATTAAAGTCAAAACTAGTATACTCATTCGAACCTTTAAACAGAGATATACAAGAGTTCTTCTCAATTGTAATAGCCTTTTATCTTAAAATCATATTATCACATTGCATGATAATCTTAGTGGATTAGGAACCCAATTTAATTTATTCAATCTTGACAAAGGCCAAGGGAACCAAATAAATTAGACTAGATAGACAATTTGACTTGTCAATTGCATGTCAATGTAACTCCTAATCATTAGGTTGACAACTCTTAGTCATTTATTATCCATCACATCAAATATCATTAACAACCCTTTATTTATAATGTTCAAAGTGAAATATGCCCAAACACTTTATCTTCATGACTGGGGTCATCCAAATGATACATGTTTACTAAGTTGAAACCATCAAACAAGAACATCACTTATGTTTTAATAATAGTAATACAATTGATGTAGTGTAACCTTGACAGAGGCTAACAAGTTATCACAAAATTGATCTCTAGCTATCATTATTTTGATGGGTGGTGATTAATCATGTTCTTAAAATGTAACTTAGATTAATAAGGGATCCTTTAATTAGTTTAGGGCTTAATGATTTAAAGGTTGCATGTATGCCATGCATATATTTATTAATCTATATCATACATGTCAAACTTACATCATATTCATATCACAATATAAATCACATGCATGCATAATATATATATATATAGAGAATGATTATAGACTAACTTAAAATATTATTTTCCTTGAGCCATAAAAGGGAAAAACCCTATGGAATACGCCTTTTGTTTCCACAATCCACACACCATCAAGCTTTAGACACCTTTGCCTTTAACAACTTCTAAAATAAACTAAAATTCTTTAATTCTATCCTATGTAACTAATTACATTATATAGAAAAAATCTTGAGTTATATTCAAGGGGAGTTAAATGATAAGAGAATTTTATATTCAGAACTTGAAAGAAAGGCAGGACACACATGCCCTATTTAATAAAATACCTAATAATAAGACATACATTCATAAATGCCTTTGGTCCATAATCATCCTTCCATGCATTCAAGTATATATGATACATATAAAACAAGAAAGCATTAACTATTTGATTCAAATTATGGTCATCCATCTTTCACGTTATTTGATTAACTTTTAATTTAAGTAAGTTAATTCATTAGATTCCATCATCAAGACATCACAATCAATCTATTTTAGAAATTAATCTTGATTAATTTCTAAATCAATCAATTAGTCAAATCCATCATACTTTCCAAAACTTTGGAATCAAATAAGTAAATAAAAGGAAAGTTTCAAAAACTATTTCTAATCAATTGGTATTCATACATAAAATAGATTCAAAGTTAATGAAAGTTTCCATAATTACAAAAATATGATTTAGATAAGTTTTTCTTAAAATTGACTATGATTACAATTAATTTTCAACATTGTATGTGTAATTAAGACATAGGGCTAATTGGTATTATCACAACCAATCAAGCTGACTAGAACCACCATAGGTAGTGGCTAAAAATTCATCTAACCATGCTGGTCCAACTAGTGCATGAACTTGTTGGCTGGTTTGTTTGACTAGTAGCCATGTTTGGCTAGTAGGCTACCATGGTAGCCAGCTAGCTTCCATTTTCGGTGTATTTCTTACCCAAAGTTCAATTTAATCCATATTGGTTTAGAAAAATTTTAAGAAGAAAAATTTTGCACTTTGAATGAAAATTGTTTGATTATATGGAACCAAATTACAATGTGCATATAATCATAATCATCACCATAACAATCAAATCTTTAGTTATGAATTAAAAGAAAACAACAGGAGCTCTAATACCACTATTGGGAAAAACAAATCAAAAGCATCAAGTATGTGTAGTGGAATTTTAAAAATTTTCCCTAAGCCTGAATCATATTGTTTGTAAATTAATTCATAAAGTTTTGTATAATTCAAATAAACTTACTAGCAATGATTTGAATTATATCTTCTTGAGAGTGTTCTTAAAATCCTCAGTCTTCAAATTCAAATTTGATCTCCAAGCAATTTCACAAACTCTCCAACAAACCCTATGATCAAGTCTTCTAAATTGTTTTCAAACAACTCCTTCATATTTGATCTCTAATATCAATAATGATCCACATAAACTAGTTTGACTCAAAGCCTTCACTAATGTTCGCACAATAGGTAGAGTAGGAAAATCAACTCTTTAGCTTAAGAAGTGCTAGCTCTTCAAGGAATCGCAAATTCACTCAACTGTGGTTAGTGTTTGAATGCAAAGAGGAAAGGAGAAGAGAAGAGAGATTTGGACACATAACATATGTCATAGGATTTCACACTTTTCTATGTGTTTGTTGTTGTATTGAAGGGTCAGGATCTCTCTTTCTTAAATAGATGAGATTAGAGCATAAGCAATAGTAGGGAGCAAGCATGAATGGCACACAAGCTAAGGTTTTTCCTTGCTTGTGTTGTCCATTTCTCCAAGTGGTTAGGCTGCAAGGATAAGGTTAATACTCTAGGATTATGTGTTGCCCTCTTGGCCCAAAGAGTCCATACTTCTTTCTTGGATCATAATGAGTCTAAACTCATTAACCTTTATATGCCCTTATTTTGTGTCCACTAAACCTAAACTCTTTTCTTAGGTTACCGTAAGTCCAAACTCATAACCAATCTTATGTAATCATAAAATAATTCTCAAATTATTTTAATTCATGAATTAGGATAACTTTATAAGTGAGGAAGCATTCCTTTACTTATGATCTCCTCCAAAGTTAATATAAATGTTCCTAACCCCTTCAACTATCAATATTAGAAATTTGTTACAAATTAATAATTATAATCTCTATAGAATTATTAAATCATTGATTAAATAACATTTCTAATCATATTAGGACATTTAATTAATCATTTCAAATTTCTAAGATGTTCACTAATTCAACACTTAAAATCAAAATATTTTGCATTCTAACTTTTCCTTTGACTTTGGATCAAAGAGATTCTATTGTGTATGGCCCATTAGGTTTTCATGGATATTGGCAATGAATTTGTTTATAAGATTCTACAAGCTTAATTGAATTAAAACTCCTTTTAATTCAAACACGATTTCTATAAATTGTTAAAATAAATTCATAGATGATGATTGATTTCTAGTATAGTATCATGACCACCTAAATACCAGGAATAGATTTTTGAAAATCAAAACCTTTCATGACAATGTGTTAATGTGTAATCCAATTTTTTCATCTCTTGATATTCAAATTGGACTTAAGATATAGTTCAAGTGTCAACCCTATTTTGAATGTCCAATTATAAGTGCATGTCTGGCTATGTACTATCTCATAATTGATTATACATAAAACACTTTTTATGTTATTCATGCATAAGCCTATAATTTTTATCATAGCACAAGTGTCAAAACATTTTTAAATATCTTTCCTTGTTACCAAGTAGGACAAATTCTTTCTTAATCAATCACTACCTTTTAGGTGTTTTTTAGTGCACCCAACAATTATTCTATCTACTCTTTAAGAGTACAAGTCTAGAATAATATCAAAGTACATAACTTTATACACAAGATACTAGGTTATCTCAAGTCTAGGGATCACTTACACTACCTTTCACATAAAAAGTTTAGTGAGCACGCTAACATTCCACATGGTTTCTCATAGTGGGTCAATCCAGTCATATATTTTATAACATACACCCATATGTCTTGCCAGATATCAGCATATCTATAATGCGAGATCACTGCATTCTTCTAAAAGAATTTAACATTACATATGTTGGTTTATCATGAATAATTGATATCATGTTTTTTCAATAATTCAACAACTAGGAATATTTAGAAATATAATTATATGTATAAATTATCTCATAATTATAGTCCCAATTGTAATTAATTTATACACAATTATATTTCAAAAACTTTATCTAATATAACATACATATATCAAAACATATATATATAAATATTAAAATTAAATTGATAAAAAAAAGCCAAAATATCATGTTTATCAAATATGCTAAGATATATAATTTTTATATCATTACAGCTTATTGTCTCTAGAGCATTTATGCTAGCATAACCTTCTCACCAAAAAGTAGTTACCTATAAAGCATGAAAACATCTTCTAAGGTGGGTGTGAATTCTCCCCATCCAGTAAGAAAAGTATGGGTGGAACTAACCCACCACTTGACCAGGCAATTTAAGCCCTCAATATTCCACTTGGTTGATAAGTCCAAAGAAATGCAAATCGGTTAAAGAATGCCTACTTGCTCCAAAATATGGCAATAAGCACAATTATCACAAATCTCTTTGAACCAGAAGGTAAAGCCCTCCTTTAGTTGTGACCTAGTTATAAAATTCACCATGAAGTCACCCCTTGCCAAGCAAGCTAGAAAGAAGGAATGGTTGAAATTAGGAATGCCTCTGTCAAGGCCACTCTTTGGATAAAAAAAAATGGATAGATTTTTTTAGTCACCACAAAAGTGCCTAACCAAGTGTTTCTAAACTAATCAAAAATTGCTTCCTTAACCACCAAAGAAGGTTTAGCATCCTCCATCACTTGCTTCCCAAAATCAAAAGGTGCAAAGATGGGTACCTCATCCAAATCAAACATGGTGTAGGATAAAGATTTTTTAATCTCTTCATCAAAAACTTGAATACCTCTAAGTCATGGTGGATACAAAAGCAATAGAGAAATAAAAGAAATAGCAAATGTACAAGGAACAAAGCTTTGAAAGAAAAAAGAAGATCTGCATAAAACGTTTTCATAGAGTTGGAAAAGTGTCAAAATGGTGGGAGTAAGAGATATTTATAGACCTCCTAGGAAAAGACACATCGTTTCATATGATGTAGTGTCATCATTGCAACCCTTAGAGGATAAAACTAGCAAGGCCATCTAATCAATTAGAAGTTAAATCGTTTAGAATTTCAAAATAAAGCATTAATGGTAGCAACGATTAACTTGTGGGATTGGTACAGTCATAATCACCCATAATAACTCTCCAAGGATTGTTTAATGGCTTTTTCCCTCGCTGCTGGAATGTTGTGACTTGACACCGCTAAAGCGTTGCAACCTTACATTACTGAAGCATTGCAACTCTATATCACTAAAGAAACATTATGCATGACAACCACTTGTTAACACCACGGTCATCATGCAGGGGGCCCAATGTTCCTATGTAAGTCTATGGAACCTAAGACAACTAACCCTAAGGAATGGCTTATGGGTTCTAGCAAAGGATATAACATTTAGAAAGAACATTCAACCTATTGCCACAATAATTTCTTGGTAGCATCAAGCTTCTAAACCCCACGAGTCTATCTATAATATGAGCTCATTAAAACTTAAGTTTTTGTCCTTTAAACTTTAAGGCCTACACTTATGGCCTAAATAGCCAACATGAAGCTTACTCACTCTACATAACTACTATTATACCTATTAGGCTATATGGCAAACTCACTAAGCTACTATTACAAGCGCCAAGTGCCTACCTCTACAAGTTATTCATCACTCTCTAGGTCTCCAAACCCACTACTGCAAGCAACCTCTAAAGGTAAACTACTTTTAAGCCATTCTCATGGTCAACAAACCCTCACGCAAATGACCCTATGTTAGCGTGCTTGGGATATGCCATAGAAGCCTGAACTAATAGGTTTATGCAAAGGCATTGTGCCAATCTTATTACTTGTTTCAATTTAAATTGATTTAAAGTAAACTTTATTACTTATTTATTCTCTTTTACTTTATTATTTGAAGGTAAGATTACATTTTCATGTTTTGTGAAATTTTGTAATGAAGTTTCAACTTAAAAAAGGGTATCCAAACAAGATATCTTGTAAATGTAGGGATTTCAAATATTAGGAATTCAAATCCCTTGCTTTTCAAATTCTATGGATTTTCAAAATTTTCTGTCCAAATGCAACCTTACCATTGTCAAATTAATACTCTATTTTTGTGTTCCTGCAACTTAAGAAATTTTGGAGGGTTTTCCAAATATAAAAATAAAAAGAGAAATCATCTCTTAAACATTCGACCTAATTATTTTCATGAGAAATTATTAGATAGGCATTGCCTAATACATCACATTTAGACATTTTTATTCATGTCTTGACAATTAGAAATGTCGTCCAACTTTTTTAAATAAGCCAAATGCAAGTCAGCTTGAAAAATAATGAATAAGTGGCTTAGCATCTCTATGACATTTATTGCATATATTTATCACTGTAATTCATTCGTGTCATTTAATATCACAATTAATTCATATTAGTTAAATTTATGTAAAAATATCACTAGTATTTGCTAATTTGAGTTTGTGATTCTTATAAAAGGTATATCACTGTAATTTTTTTCACAAAAATGCATAAAGTTTTGTTAAAAAAAAAAAAACAAATGACAAGCAAAATATGTACGTAGAAAGTTATAACATTTTTTGTGAAAAAAATTACAATTAAATTCCTTTTTACAAAAT
>JANHAO010009733.1:0-18206 GCA_026873985.1 Saraca asoca
TATATATATATTTCTTTTTCTGAAATTTCTCCTCCTCCTTATTACATTTCCCTTTCCTTTGGGATTATTTAAAATGCCATTTTTTTGGGGTCACAAATTACTATACAATTAAAGACACCAATGTGACAACATTGCAAAATAAATAAATAAATAAATAACATCATGTTTTTATTTTGATTTGATAACATATTTTAATGACAGAGAATTAATAAATATGATGTTTATTTTTATTTATTTTCGTTGATGGAGAACCATAAAATTTTGTGGTGCCCAAGATATTTATATTACATATAAAGTCTCATCAATGGTAGCCAGATCATGAGCATTGCTTGCATTCCACCTAATACTGAATGGAATGGACGTGGTACCTTCTGGAACCATGCATTGCGTACCAAATCGTCAAAACCAGCCTACTTGTTTTGGCTGTTCCCTGCCATGATTATCAAATGAGAAATGTCGGTAACGCTTAGAGTTTGTATTTACCAAAATATGAATCATTTTCACTCTATGCTATGTTTGAAATTATTTTCACATCATTTTCTCACATTCGAGAAAATTTTATAAATATAAATTTTATATATATCTCACGTAACTGTGAAATTTAGAATTGTGTGGGTAAGATAACTCAAATGTAATACATACCTTAGTAATCATGATTATGATAACGAAGCATATTTTGGTGGTAACATCTTAATTTCAACTGTGCACAAATTAAAAATCCTTGTTTGAGGTATAATCGACTTTTAAGGTAAAGGGGTACTTGAATTTTTGTTGAATTCCCATATACGAAGTTTATTTTGACGGATTCATCTTTCATATATTTTGTCAAGAAAATGAAAGATACGTCTTTTTGTCAAAATTATGATGAATTTGAAATAATTTTTAAATATTTATTTTAGCTTTTTAATACAATTTAAAAAATAATAAGTTACAAATTCTTTCGTATTTATCTATCATATAAAACTATACTAATTTGTAAATACCTATAAAATTTTATTCAAACGTTATATAAATTTACAACAGCATAGAGAACTGTGAATGGTTTGAGAAATTCTTATCCAAAAGCGTAGATTTATACTAGAAGATCTATGACAATTAACCACTATAATTAATGTTAACTCATCAAAAAGTTCATCCAACAATTAATGTGGGGCGAAATATTCAGAAACTAATCTTCATCAACCTAATCTATAGCACACCCTACATAAATAATATTCAACGGCGATCCATATCCTTGATGATATTGTAATACTCAATATATTATTATTTTTTATTTTAAAGTTTTCTTTCTTTAATATTTTGAGTTCATATTTAGAACATGGTACATACGTATTGAGTAATTTATTACTTTAGATATAGAAGAAAAAAAGTAATAGTATCTATATTCCCCTGTGCTTACTTCTTCCACACTTTTTTTTATATGAAAAAATTTTTGCTGATCTCAACCCCCTTTTTTTTTACAATTTTGGCATTATTTAGCATTTTGTTATTTTCTCACACACTAATATTAAAAAATTAACCAGTTGAAAATTGAACTACCAAAAATTTGATGTGCATTTTAGATAACATGAGGTAAATCTTACTGTTTAAAGGATGGCCTCATTGCCACAGCCCCATCAAAAGGTTAGTACTCCCAAAGATTCTTCACTCCTTCGTCACCTACAAATTAAGGCTCTCTTTTGCTGAACCTATGACCTCTAGAATGAAGCAATAATTTGATATATAAACCAACAACCTTAATGGCATTTTACATGCACTTTATGAACTACACAATTGCTGATAAAATGATATGCATTCAAAATATTAAAAAAGTAGTGAATAATTAATTTTCATATAATTTTTTTAACATATGTTATCTTTAAAGTGATTTATTTAATATAATATATGATGTATATAACAAGAATTCCTCCATATAAAAAATGTTAGTGTGTTCAAAACCACTACTTTAGCATTTAACTAAATAGATTCAAACTTAAAATAGGATTTTATTTATTTGATTTGTTTAGACAAAATATCAAATTAAGTAAAAATTCATTAAATTTGTTCAGTGACAATTGTTTAACTGAATACATTTAGTAGCTACTCCTATTTTAATAAAATTTTGTTGGACAAATATAACCTATATTATCTCTTTTTTATAATAATTATATATATTACATTATTAAGTATTTGATGCATAGAATTTTTAAAATTATAATCAAGAATAATGCTGAAATTATACAAAATTTTAATATTTTATGATAAAAATTTTAAAATATTAACTATAGTGTTTAAAGTAAGAAACTATTCAAATGTTGCAAATTTAGTATTTGTTGAATTTAATACTTAAAATTTAGTGTTTATTTTCAGCCTTAAAAGTTTTAACATTATCAAACACACCCTTAATCTTGGTGGAGGTCTTATCTAAGTAGCATTAATCAAACAAAAATGCTACTCATATATCCATTTTTTGATATGAAAACATATATTCTTTTACATGGGAATCAAATGGGACCAAAAATTCTAGACTACATCTATTTGTGAGCATAGGGATGACTTATATCCAAATATTTATTTAATGGGTTGAACTCAAATTAAATATACTATGTAATAATTTGAATTTGGGTATAACCATTAAATATCTAATATGCCTTGAGTCTTTTCAATTTAATCCGTGCCAAATTTTTAATTTAGTCCTTCTATTACTTTTTTTTTAGTGTTACAATAAATTTTTGAAAAAATTGAGTGGGGACATGAGCCCCCACTGGGCCCAACGTGGGTCCGCCATTGGTAATATCATGACTTTTTAAACAGTAAAAAAATGTGAAAAAAAAAGAGAATTTCTACTCCAAAAAAAAACCTCTTCCAAAAAGAAATATGAAAAGAGAGAGAGAGAGAGGAATCAGAATCTCATTTAAATATACTTAATTGGCTCAACTAAAGTTCAATGTCTACCTACCCATCATTCCATCCCTTTGAAAAAAAAAGTTAAATGCTCAAAACAAAAAGAGCTTAAAAATGATAGAATAAAAGACAAAGGCACGTGGGTAAGGAATGATTATTTTAAGTCAAGAGAGAGTATTTCAAAAAGTACAAGTGAACAATTCAAAATAAAAAGATCAATGACATTTCAAATAAAATTTTCATTAAAACCCAACTTCAAGTCTTAAGCCTTTATATCTTTTCTTTCATAAGCCGCATTTATACCAACTAAACCATGTTATAATCTTTTGATCCATTCTTGGTAATAGAATATTCCCATACAGTCTTTTGAAGCTTAGTGTTAGAAGTTAAAAAGAAAAAGTAATAAAGAGATAATAAATTTTGCGTAGTTTTCCTTTTGCTTCTAATCAAGCCCAACATCATGACTACATTACAAACTTTTAAAACCCCCTTTGAGACTCAATTTTATTCAAATATAAATTGGGGCAAATTTTGGAAAAAAAATTATAATTGTAATTGGGGCAAACTTGACTCAAAAAATATCTTGCATATGACATATTCCAAAATCTCAATAAAATATCCAAGAAACCTCATTAGGGCATTTTTGCATTTTTTTGAAAATTTTAAAAATCCTATATTGTTGTAACTTTGAATGTTTTAAGATATTTACTAAATCTCCAAATTGGGGCAATTTTTTTTTAAGATATTTTGAAAATCCCAAAATTTGGTAACTTTTAGTCATTTTGAAAGTATTTTTTCTTACATTGGGACAATTTGTGTTTTTCTCTTTAAATTTATTTGAAACCTAATACTGGGACAATTTTTGAATATAAAATCATTTTATTTTAAGATTTTAATCTTTGGCTAAGCAAATTAGTAAAGTGTCCTAGCTAGGCACTAATTTTGAAGTCAAGCTCTTTAATATTTTGAAAGTTATTAAACATTACTTTAAGGAAGTTGCACCTCAAATCATAAAAATCAAAGATGCACATTGATACAACATCAAAATGTCAAGATTAACCATTCCATTGTTCTAATCTTAGTCAAATGCTAACAACAACAAATTTAAATGAATAACAATTTCTTTGAATGAGTAACTATTCTCTTGCTTTAAAAAAATTGATCAAATAATCCATTTCTCACATCCTATCTTTTTTCAGTCATTAAATCAAACCCAATCAAGTTGGGTCGAGCCTATATCAAGCTAGGTCATTTCTTCTTGCTTACTTACTTTTCTATCATTAAATTGAACCCATTCAAATTAAGTCAAACCTATGTCAAGATAGGTCATTTATTTTTGCTTATTTACTTTTCTATCATTAAATCAAACCCAATTAAGTTGGGTTGAGCCTGTGTCTAGCTAGGTCATTTATTTTCACTTCTTTACTTTTCTATTGTTAAATCAAACGCAATCAAATTAGATCAAGCTTGTGAAAAGCCAAGTCATTTATTTTTACTTGTTTACTTTTTAGCTGTTAAATCAAACCCGATCAAGTTAAGTCGAGCCTATGTCATGCCAAGTTATTTATTTTTTGCCTATTTTCTTTTTTGCTATTAAATCGAACTCAATCAATAGTTGGGTTAAGTGTGTGTTAAGCCAGGTCATTTATTTTTGCTTATTTACATTTTTGTTATTAAATCAAATCCAATCAAGTTAGGTTAAGCTTGTATCACACCAGGTCATTTATTTTGCGTATTTATTTTTCTGTTGCTAAATCAAATCCAATCAAGATAGGTAAAGCTTATTTTAAGCCAAGTGTTGTGGGCATTTTTGGAACAATATAAAATGGGTTGGCAAAAACCCAATAGGAGATGAGTCTAATCAAAAAAGGCTCGGATCGTCCAAAAATTGAGCTCACTCGACAGAGGCACCAGCTCACCAACCGTGAGCTCAGGACCTAGGATAAGGCCAAGGTGGTAACCCTAACTCATTAAGGATGGGCTCTAGCTCGCTGATCAAAGCATGCCACCCCAATCATCTTCCAAAAGACTCATCTTGGTTAAGCTTAAGGACGGGACCAATTTGCATGGCCAACAGATCACCTAATGCTTGCTCAGATTGCCAAATGAATGATCCAAATGTGGGTATGGAACTCTAAAGTCCAGTTAGCAACCAAAGACATATATTTCTAATTGACAAATTAACCCTCTAAAATGGATAGATCAGCCCCCAACAAACCAATAGTAAGTTGCTTAGCATTTATTGCTCGATGCAGTGGAAAAAATAGTTTTACAATTTGTCAAATTACACATATAACCTCTTACCTCTATAAATAGGGGAAAATCATTGTAACAAAAAAAGAGGAAAAATACATGCAGAAACTTTGCCAAAATAGTGAGAGAATACTTGTATTATAACTCTATTAAAAACTATAGAGAAAATCCATACAACAGCAAATATAACCACTGTGGACGTAGGGGTCATACTGACTTTAGCCAAACCATGTTAAAAAACTTATGGTGTCCTTTGTTCTTGCTCTTTTCAACTTCTTCCTTACTCACTAACACTCTACAGTTTGAGGATTTACTGAACTTTAGTTGTTGACCGAATTTTGTCATCAACATTTTGGTGCTAGAAGGAAGGCCCAAACTACATTAGCTCTCTCTAATTTACTGTGCACCCGTAATGGCAAGAGGAAAAACCACCAAAGTATAGACGCTACCACTAGCCAACCTAAGGCCACAGGTAACAACAATAGGAAATGTTACTGGTTGGGGGCTGAGTCTTCCCTGCAGCAAGTGCCTCTGCTACCCCCACAATAGGTGCTATTGTCGGCATAGCTCTATTGACCCCTCACCAGCCTGCTGCCTTTGGGACTAATGAAGCGCAAGCATGGCACCAGCATCAGGTGGTGCTTGAAAACACCATGAGAGAGTTGGCTAACGTGGTGAAGGTGTTGGCACAAGCACAGGCATAAGCCTAGGGCTCACAAAGACAATGAAGGAGGTGATCAATGACGTGAGAACTTGTACTAAGAAGGAAGCTCCAATAAGACCAATCATGGACGTGGATCAGATTGCTACTCACCGCGTCATGAGCGCAGCAAAAGGCATAAAGACTCAAATCACCATTCCCATGACTAGGGAGGTGACAAGAGTCATCAAAACACTAACCATCGGTTTGAAACACAAGACCTGATGTTCAAAGAACTACATTAGAGGATACAGCAGTTAGAGAAACACTCTCTGACTTAGGATAGACAAGACTGTTATGAGAAGAGGACACCATTCACCTGGAAAATCGAGACAGAACCTCTTCCTCATAAGTTCAAAGTCCCGAACATCTTGCAGTATAATGGGGACAGTGACCCATATAACCACTTGGACACATTCAATGTCCAAATGGATCTTCAAACCACCAACCCATTAGTAAAATGTAGTATTTTCCTTGCCACCCTTGGAGAAATACCTCAGACATGGCTCAAAAGCCTCCTAGTTCACAGCATTCACAGTTGGGAACAATGCCAGAGAAAATTCCTCAACCAGTATAAGGCACTAAGAAGGCAACTCGCACCATTCTATCACCTCACAACAGTCTTTCAGTGGAAAGATGAATTGCTAAAAGACTACATCACCTAGTTTAGGCACGAAGTCAGTAATGTTGAAAATCCCTCAAATGAAAGCATCCTTATAGCAATTTCGACTGGACTCCATAAGGACAAAAAATTGTATAAGAGTATATACAACTCTCTAGTGAAGGACTTGAGCAAATTCTATGAGTGAGCCACCAAAGAAATTAGGTAGGAAGAGACTTCTAGCCCAAAAAAGTCCAACTAAAAGAATAAGGCGAGGGGCTCCAGCCGAGGCAAAAAGAAAAGCAATTGCAGGAATAACAAAGAGATTCAAAGTGATGGCTCTGATGGTCAGACCACAAAAAAGCCAGGGGTGAGTGACCTCAATGCCAAGGTTGCTATGATAGCTACAATGTCTTGTCAGATACTCTCAACAAGATCTTTACAACAGAAAGGGATAAGGAGGACTTTGAGAAGCCCATACCCATAAGGACTTTTCCCGAACATAGGAATAGAAATAAGTTTTATGCTTATCATAATGAGGTCAAGCATAATACTTCAAAGTGCTAGGCACTCAAAGATGCCATTGAGGATCTCATCAAGAGAGGTCGATTGAGGGACTATATAGTGCGACCTTCTAGACAACAACCTCCACGACCCTAACAACTAGCATAGCATCAACGTCAGTAAACTCTGAAACATGAGGAGGCACCCTTAGTGAAGACTATATTCACCATCCATGGTAGGCCTCATATTGCCAGCACTTCCAATAGGTCGTACGACTGTTATGTGCCAAAGGCAAGCCATGTCCTGCTCACAAGTCATGGGAACATAAAAGACTTGCCAAAAAAGCTAGAACAACCTCAGATAGCATCACCTTCATAGAAGAAGATGCACAGGGAATATACACTCCTCACAAAGATGTACTTGTTATCTGAGCCAGAATAGGCAACGTCAAGGTAAGGAGAATAATGATTGACACTAATAGCTTAGTGAATGTAATGTACAAAGGGTGCTTCAAGCGAATAGGGGTGAGTGCAAGCCATTTGAGACCTTCCCCTGAGCCTTTTTACAGCTTCACGAGAGATGGCATATTACCGATGGGACAAATCAAGCTCCCACTTACTTAGGGGACTCAAATCATCAAGCTACAATCTTGGTGGACTTTCTAATCATAAATTATCCCTTAGCTTATAATGTGGTGCTAGGACAGCCCACAATGAATGACCTAGATATGGTCATATCCACCAAGACACTCACCATCAAATTCCCAACACCTAACAGAGTCAAATGCATACTTGGAGAACAGTAAATAGCCCGGCACTACTACAAGGATACAGTTAGGCTCGGAGTAAAAGGAAAAAAGTATATGTGATGTCCAGTGGAAAACCACAAGCCATGAGCATAATGGGGGTCAGCCACGACCTCAACCCCTATAAGGTAAATACAGATCGAGCTACTACCCCAGTAGAGGAACTTGAAGATGTGCAAGTCAGTAAGGTAAATGTTGAGAGATGCCTCAAGTTAGAGGAAAACTTGCCTCTAGATATGAAAGCACAGTTGATCAAATTTCTTAAGGTGAATCTAGACGTCTTCACCTGGAATCATGAAGACATGGTAGGAATTAATCCCAGAGTTATGTCACACAAACTTAATATCGACCCCTATCATAAGTTGGTTCACCAAAAGGAAGATCTATGACTGCCAGGCATTACGCCACTCTAAAGGAGGAGGTCGATAAGCTTCTAGCCAACAAGTTTATCTGGGAAGCTTATTACCCACGTAGGTAGCCAACCCTGTACTTGTAAAGAAGAATAATGGGAAATAGAGGACCTGCATCGACTTCACAAACCTTAATAAGGCATGTCCAAAGCATAACTTCTCATTACCAAGAATTGATCAATTAGTGGATGCAATAGCGGGTACCAACTCCCTAGCTTTATGGATGCCTACTCGGGATACAATCAAATCCCCACGGACACTCAATATGAGGAACAAACCTCATTTATCATTGACCAAAGGCTGTATTGTTACAAAGTGATGCCCTTTGGACTAAAAAATGTAGGGGTAACCTACCAACAATTAGTGAATATGATGTTTAGGGAGTAGATCGATAGAACAATGGAAGTGTACATGGATGATATGTTGATAAAGTCTGAGCAGGTCACTAATCATGTTCACGATCTAGGAAAGATGTTCTAAATGCCGAGAAAGTATCAAATGAAGCTAAATCCATATAAATGTACATTTGAGGTTACTTTGGGAAAGTTCCTCAAGTTCATGGTAAATAATAGGGGAATTGAAGCAAATTTTGAGAAGATCAAAGCTCTCATTAATATGAGGTCCCCTATTGGAGTCAAGGTTGTGCAAAGCTTAAATAGCTAGGTCATAGCACTTAGCAAGCTCATCTCTGAGGTGATGGATAAATGTGTTCCTTTCTTCAATGTCCTAAAAAAGGCAAGGAAGTTTGAATGGACATAATAATGTGAAGTCACCTTTCGACAGCTCAAACAATACCTCAGACAGGCTCCTCTTTTGTCCAAACCAAAGGAGAGTGAGAAGCTAGTCATCTATCTAGGGGTATCCCAGTACGCTCTTAGTATGGCTTTGATGTGAGAAGAAGATAGAGCTCAATTTCCTATTTATTACGTGAGCAAAATGTTACTGGACACTAAGACAAGGTACTCACCTATAGAAAAACTCATCTACTGCCTGGTAGTTACGTTAAGGAAGCTACGACCCTATTTCCAAGCTCATAGCATAAAAGTGTTCACACAGTTCCCACTTAGAGAAGTCTTACAAAAGACAGATGTCTTAGGTCGCCTACTCAAATAGGCAATTGAGCTAGCTTAGTTTGACATCAAATATAAGCCCAGATCGGTGAACAAAGGGCAAGCTCTGGCAGACTTTATTACAAAATTCACCAAACCCATACAAAAGGAAGTAGAGACTTTAATAGCTCCATGTTAGGAACTGTATGTTGATGGGTCATCAAATGAACACAAGGGTGGGGCAAGAGTGCTCCTCATCAGTCCAGAGGGGCATAAAATCCTTTATGCATTGAGATTCAATTTCCAAGCTATGAACAATAAAGCTAAGTATGAAATGTTATTAGACAGGCTGCAATTGGCAAAAGAAATACAAGCTAAAAGATTGAAGATTGTTGCGATTCATAACTCGTTATTTGCCATGTATGAGGAGAACACCAGATTAGGGGATAAAAAATGACCAGCTACCTACAAAAGGTCTAGGAATTACTAAGCTCATTTTAGCAATATGAAGTCAATCAGATACCATAAGCTCAAAATGCACATGCTAATACCTTAGCTTGCCTAGCCACAACCAAGGATGCTGACTTCTTGGGGGCAATCCTAGTAGAATTCCTCTCATCCCCAAGTATAGAATAGAAAGATGCCCTGATGACAGTTGCCAAGACACCAGGTTCCTGGATGAACCCAATTCTAGACTATTTATAGAACAACAAACTACCAAAAAATAAGCTTGAGGCATAATGATTATGAGCTCCAGCTGCCAGATATTACGTCTATGATAATATGCTATACAAAAGAGGATTTTCAACTCCACTTCTAAGATGCATTGATGGCTATGACTGTGATACCATCCTAAAGGAAATCCATGTAGGCCATTATGGAAATCATGCTAAGGGGCTATCTCTAGCCCAAAAAGCTCTCCAACAGGGATTCTATTGGCCCACAATGAAACAAAACACTGCTGATCTTGTTAAAAGATGCGACAAATGCTAGAGGTTTGTGAAGATCCCACAAGCTCTGCTAGCCTAGCTACAGTAAATGGTTAGTCCATGGCCGTTTGTAATCTGGGGCATGGATTTGATTGGACCACTCCCTACAGCTCGCAAAAATTGCAAACATGTAATGGTGGCCATGGATTATTTTACCAAGTGGGCAGAGACAAAAAAGCTCGCAAAGATTTCTTCTAAAAAGATTGAGAAGTTTGTATGGAATAACATTATTTGCAGATTTAGAGTCCCCATCAGATTGTGACTAACAACGAGACCCAATTTAATAGTAAGTAGTTCATCAAGTTCTATGACGATCTCAATATCACAAAAAGCTTCTCAGCTGTAAACCATCCACAGGCCAACAGACAAGTTGAAGCCATTAACAAAATCATCAAGCACATCTTGAAGACAAAGTTAGAGGCCAAGAAGGGAGCATGAGTAGACGAGCTACAGAAAGTACTTTGGGCTTACAAAACCACTATTTGTAGCAATACAGAAGAAACTCCATTCTCAATGGTATATGGATCCAAGACAATAATCCTTGCAGAATTTGAAGTAGCATCACAACGGAAAATTACTTTTAATCCAGATGAAAACAAACAACTACTCACTGTGAATCTTGATCTTATAAAAGAAACAAGAGAAAAAGCTCACCTCAAGGTCACGACCTATCAACAATAGGTCGCGAGAGGCTACAATCAGAAGGTTCGAGCTTGGGGTTACAAAATTGGTGACCTTGTACTATATCTTATCCTTCCAGGAGCATGCAAGGCCAATAAAGGAACCCTAGGTCTGAATTGGGATAGTCCATACATCATTAAGAAAGTCTTAGGTAATGGAGCTTATCACCTGGTGAATACATATGGAACAAAATTTCCCGAGCTTGAAATGTTAAGCATCTTCGCCTGTTGTACCAATAGAGATCCTAATCTTGTAAAATTACTTAGAAATTAGTAAAAGCACTTATGTGTTTCCTTAAATTTTTGATATCCATGTTTATTAGTTTCAAAATAAAATCTTAATGAAATCTTACACAAGAAGCAAGCTATATATTAGTTATGGAATACCAGCTGAGGCGTAACTTACCCAGCACCTAGCCTGACTAAGAATCATGATCATGCTAGCTATTATATGCTATGCATGGAATATTCAATTATGGAAACTGAGAGGAAACAAGCAAGAATGTCATAGAAGTTCATGTAATACCTCCTTCAATGAGGTATATTCATGTGAAGTTCAAGATTGTATACAAAGTTCAAAAACAAAACTTGAAATTACAAAGAATTGTGGCCTAAGAAATTGGATCCTCTAGAGCCAAGCCTTTATGGGGTGAAGGGTTGATGGGTGGAGTGGGCGAATCATTCACCATTTGATCACTAGTGGCTCTTGTGACCTGCGAGCCACTCTCTCTTTAAACAGCACTCTCGATAGGAGAATTTTCAACAACAGACTCCACACTCTTCTTAGAAGAAGTAGCCCTCACAATCCTCTCAAAGTGCTTAACACCCTCAATGGCATCCTTACCAAAACAGGAGAAGTCCATCTTCGGGTATCACTCCTACAAAGTGTACAAGAAAGAGGAACTGGTTTCAAACTCTGCATTCTTTGCTGCTCTTGTAACTAGCGCAATGGTCTCTACTTTGACCTTGATGACCTCTTCCTTCCTAAAAGAAACTTCCTCCCTGGCCACCTTAAGCTCCTTCTCAGAAGCCTTAGCTCACTACACTGCTGCCTCAGGCTATTGAACTGCCGCATCCAGTTCGCCCTTAATTTTTGTCAAGTTACTAACTGCTTTACTGAGGTCCAATGCAATGGCCTTGCAATTTACCACTTCACAAGATTGAGTGACCTCAGCTTCCTTTTGAGTGACCTCAGTGTCTTTAGCTCTCTCCTTTAACTTTAATGCCTCAATGGTCACAGCAACCAGGTTCTCCTTAAGTTTTGCTCTCTCCTCATCTTGAGCTCAAAGTGCCTTCTTCAACTTCATTATTGTCAGCAAGTTCTAAAGAACCAAATAGACAAGTTAGATTACAAAAAGGACAGAAGAACCAAGATAAAAGGACATTACTTACCAATATACCATGATAAGTTGCATAACTTAGCAATCCTTCAACTAAAAAGTCCTCTAACTCCAATGCTTTGGTCTTGTTGCGAGGCCTAAAGATCATGTCAATGTTATCCAAGAGGAAGTTGAGGTACTCCTCCATCTTTGGGCCAAGTCTGGTAGATTACTCCTTGACCTTGACCTCGGGCGCCACCCTCTTTCGGGCGACTGTAACTTTCTTCCCTTTATCCCTCTTCCACTTTTTAGCAAATGGCTCAGAGAGGGATGTGATCTTAGCTTCAATGATCACCTCAAGATATGAGGTGGGAATCAACTCTTACAAAGGTGTTACTACCAAGGGCGAAGGTTGACTTATAACAATGGGGGTTACATCGACATAAGGAGCCGATGAAGTAGATGCAAAAGGATTAGGTGATGATTTTTGAAGGATGAGCTTCATCATGTACTCGAAATCTCTGAAGTTCACTAGACCGACCTCTTTAATTTGGCGAGCTCCAATTTCTCCAATGAGCTCAATATCCAAAGCTGAAATGAGCTTATGCAAGCACAGGAGCTCCTCGTCAAATCTAAAATCGTTCTTAAGGTTGTCCAAAGCAACAAACTATTCCAACACCTCAAACTCCTCGCCTCGAGAGCCAATTTCTTGCCAGACTTGTCTACAAAATGAAATAGTGCTAGAATCAAAGAAGCAAATATAATAACTCATCAAACTCGCACGTCTTTAGCTCACTCACCTAGAGTAAGAACAAAATCAAAGTTATTAAAGGAATGCAAAAATGGATAAGAGACATAGAACCAACAGATTTTGTAATTCCCCATATTGGATTTGCCCTTACCATCACCCTGAGATAAATTTTCTTATGCTTAATTTGTTGAGCCAAAAAATAATAAATCCTATCCAGCGGGCCTGTGCTCCTAATTCTATAAAGGTAACAAAGAAGCCTAGCATATGGTGGTGGGAGATTATTCCTCAAATATACTAATGCCAAGAAAGTAATTTAGGAGTACGAGTTCGGGGAAAGCTAGAATGGGTAAAGTTTTAGTTTAACCAGGAACCTAAACCCTGCGCTGAGATGCTGGGGACTAATGGCACTGAATCTCGGAGGAGGATAAGTAGCAATATTGTTAGAAGAGGGTGCCATGACATGACATCCCTTGGGGAGTCAAAATGTCTGAATTATGTCTTAGAGCTCGTCAAAGCTTATAGTTGAAATATAGTGACTAAACATTGAGTGATCTGGAGATCGCTGATTGGTAGCAGCCTCGACTATCAACAAGGTTTAGATGAACACTAAATTCTCCAGTGACCTCACCATTCCTTGAGGTCGCTTCATCTATAGGTCATATCAACTCTACACTTTGGGTTAGAGAGTTAGGTTCATCATCACTCCCTATTGGTGACCTCGACATTTATGAGCCGCCATCTACACAAGAAGAAGGAATGGTCAGATCACAAAAAGTGAATCATATCTAAAAACTAGGACTAACAATTTCTTATACAGTAGGCTATGCACACCTTAGGTCGCCACATCTAAGACCCAAACTCCAGAAAACAAGGGAGACTTGACCATTAGGTTGCTAAAACCTAAAAAATAGATGTAAGACTCAAAATGACAATCAAAAACCCTAGAGTCTACTAACGAATTGACTAGATAAACCAAACCAAATAGGAGAAAATATACAGGCAAGCAGGTTCAACAAACATTCCATATTTTTTCAACTATAAGTAGATAAATTACACACAAGCTGTAAAATGGAGACACCCAAAAACCACAAATTAAAGAGAGAAAACTCATCATATTAATCGAAAAAGAAGGTCTGAGATGTAAATGAAGCTGGTTTCTAGTGAGCAAAATTCAAACCATAAGTTGGGTAAGCCAAAATGGCACTAACGACATCAAATAGAAACGAACGATCGTGGATTTGACAGAGAAAATGAGAAAGGAGAGCTTGAAAGCTACAAATTTCAAATGACAAATGAGAGGGGGAAAGAGTTCTTCAGTTTATATGATGCACAGTCTCACTATTGGATTTGGGAAGTGATCAAATACCCACAATCTGACGGTTCACCAAATGCTAGCTGTGAGTTGTCACCAGCCTAGTAAGAAACATTCACCAAAGGTAGAAATAATCACATGTGCTAGTGACAGAAACCCAAGAATCATAGATAAGACAAATACGAGTATGTCAAATGACCCACAAGATCGTAGATCACAAGCAACAAACTGTAGCTCCCAATCTGCACCATATTCAAGTTATACTAGGGTGTAGATCTCATGTGACCTACTCATACTAGCTGAGGTGCATCCATGCAACCTACCTAGGTACTCATGCTAGCAAAGGCACATCCGTGCAACCTACCTAGGTACCCAATGTCATGTTAGCTGAGGCGCATTCGTGCAACCTACTTGGGCACCCAATATCATGTTAGCTGAAGCATGGGGGAGAATTTGTAACACCTAAAAAATTTGGGAAAAATAAAAAGAAAAATTTAGAATAAAACTTAAATTTAAAAAGGACTAAACTAAAATTTTGATAGGAACTAAATTGAAAAGTTCTGAATTCGATGGGGCAAATTTTGAAATAACACAAAATTCTGGGGCCAAATTGAAAATTTTGGAAAATTGACCTAGCCGGTAGCCAATTTCCTGGGTTGATATTTTTGCTGGCTTTTCTGGATTTTTCCAACCCCTTCACCTGTCTCTATTTCTTCTTCCCCTCTTCTTTTTGGTGGGGGGCTTCTCCGAAAAACTTCTGGGAGATGGGCTGACACCGATAAGCTTCCCGGTGGTGTTCAAGCCAACTTTCAGCTAGAAAGAGCCCAATTTCTGTCGTCGGCTCTCTTCTTCCTTTTTGGCCGAAATAGCTCTAGGTTTAGTAGCTTCCCTTTCGATTGAAGACGTTGTCCCTATTAGCTCTCCATTCGGCTAGATGAGATCTCTGTTCAACCAGTCCATTTTTGGCCATCAAAGCTTTCTCCGGTAGGATTCTTTGGCCAATGAGTTTTCAGTGATATGGCTGCTTCTTCTCCCCTGTTGATTCAGCTGGTTGGGCCAGCCTTGGTTTCTGAGTTACCGACGATGTTTCGACTGATGATAAGCTGAGGGTAGATACTTCAGGACCTAATGAGTAATCCTAGAACAATAGCTTTATTCCGTAGTACTCCGATTGGAAGTTGTTAAGAAATTTGTGTGAATAATTGAAAATGTGATGACAACAAAATTAAGTAATTTGGTTATAAATTTACTTCTAAAATATTTCTAAGTAATTATAGAAATTTAAATGCTAGAATTCTTATCAATATTGCCGTTTGATTGTGAATAGATAATTTAATTTGCTTGAATGCATAAATTCTGGTTTGCTAATTATTGAATGTATTCTGGTTACTATCTAAATTTAGAGCTTCTGGTTTGTTGTAATTTGGGTTGCTGTATTCTAACTTGTTGAATTTGACTACTATATACTGGTTTGTTGTATAAATGTTAATTGCTATTTGATGTATAAGTGCTAGTCATTGTTTGCTGTATAAACTATGGTTTGCTAAATAATTTTAGTTGCTATAAATTCTGTAATGCAGGAGTAAGTCCCAAAGAAATGATTATGAGTAGATAGTCCCACCTTTACAACATTGTTTTGTATTGAGAAGTAATTTCATTGAATAATAAAGATATGGTTCTTCAATAATTCGAAATACCGAGGATGATCTATTCTGTGGTACTATTTGGATATTAGTTTTCCCTTGAAACTTTATTATGTGTTGTATATATGGAAATTATTTGATGTGATAAAACTCCGTTTTATTTATTTTTAGCTTATTATTGCTTCAAATGTTATAAATAAATTGAAATTCTGAATCTATTGAAAATCTTTTGGCAACCCATTGGTTTGGTGGAGAAATAAGGGTGGGCTGCCAGATATGTAAATATTCGGCATGCGGCATGGTCTGGGGGAGGGATAAAGGTGGGCTACCAAACATGTAAATATTCGACATGCGACATGGTCTGAGGGAGGGAAAAAGGTGGGCTATCGAATATAAAAATATTCGACATGCAGTTTGGTCTGGGATAATTATGCTATCATGATTTCCATTAGGAATTTTCCTTGGATTCCAGATAAGTGTGAAAAAGATTTCATAAAAAAATTCGGTTCTAGTAAAACCTCATTTGATAAAAAAAAGTATTTGGTTTCAAGAACATCTATCTTCCTAATGAATTTTAAACAATCAATTTGAAAATTGAATTTTAGTTTTCAGTGGGACTATTCGCTCATTAAATTCTTGAAACTCCTTTCAATAAACGTAAACACCAAAGGCATAAAGTAATAAAAGTAAATGTCAATAGTAATTGATGAAATAATAATTTCGAGTTGTATTAATTTGTATTCCGGATGCTCAATAGGATGAATGTCTAGTTTAAGCTACTATGTGTTTAATTTACTACTGCGTATGTTTTGCTGGGCATATAACGTACATTTTTTGTCTGTGAATGCCTTGTATTGTGATTTGACTGTTAGATAGAAATACTTCTTGTATTATGGTTGTGATTGAGATCTGGACGCCCAGTAGGTTGTTAATGTTTAGTTTGGGCCACTGTATATTTGTTAATTTTTATACAGGTTCGGATGGGCGTGTGACCCTTATTGTATATTATGGCCTTGGGCCTGGGTATCCAGATTATAAGGAAAACTCTATCAGATTTTTGGCAAAAATAATAGTATAGCTATGGAATAGTATGCACAGTTAGGCTTGTAGGAGGTTTCCTATGGGTAATCTTCTATGCCGGTCACAGACCCCCTGGGTAGGTTGTGACACTGAAGCACATCTGTGCAACCTACTTAGGCACTCATGCTAGCAAAGGCACATCCGTGCAACCTACCTAGGCACCCAATCTCATGCTAGCTAAGGCGCATTTGTGCGACCTACCTAGGCACCTAATATCATGCTAGTTAAGGCGCATCCGTGTGACTTACCTAGGCACTCATGCTAGTTGAGGTACATCTGTGCGACCTGCCTGGGCACTTGTGCTAGTTGAGATGCATCCATGTGACTTGCTTAGGCACTCAATCTCACACTAGCTTAAGTGCTTAGGTACTCCAATGCTCAAACTTATTACCAGCTTAGGCACTCCGGTGCTCAAACTTGTTACCATCTTAGGCACTCTAGTGCTCAAACTCATTACCAGCTAAGGCACTTTAGTGCTTGAATTCATTGTCAACTGGGATAAACTAGTGTGATTGATTGGTCATTCAACATGGCATATATCCTTTTAAGTTATAATTTATTGGCTAAAGCTCGTTTACATTAATTTAATTTATACTATCCAAAGTTGATTGACTTATAAGGCATTCATTTTGTCTAATGTTTATTGAGTTATGGTTTATAGGAACTCATTCATGTTTCCAACTGCAACCTACTAAAAGATCAATATGACGTACTTGTAAAAACAAAAGTATTATATAAAGTTTCATTAAAAACCTTCTTCAACGAGATAAGTTTACATGAAGATTCAAGAGTACAAATCAAAACAAGCCAATAACTACCACATCCTAAGAGGAAGGGCTAAATTCCAACAAGCTGGAGGATCAACAAGCAAACCAAACTGCTCCAACTCTTCCTCATCCTCCATCCAAGCTAAAAGCTTCTTCCACAACTTGAATACTGACGATCCTAATAAAGATAGTTAGAAATTGTGGAAAGAAAATGGATCTTGCCCTTATCTCATTGGAGATTTATATACACCAGTATCAAAATTGAATTCTATTGATTAGATATATAGAAATGATAACTAGCAGTTAAACAGGAGATAAAGATGGAGAATTAATAGTAGTAGCAATAAATGTGCAGATAAAAGAAAAGATTTGAACACAAATCTTTTAAAGTGGTTCAACTTGAATTGAAACCACAATTCAAGTCTACTCCACTTGATCTTTCTCAACCGAAAGACCTCTG
>JANHAO010009734.1:0-18159 GCA_026873985.1 Saraca asoca
CAGAAAAATTATGACTAATGCCATGCATTTCATAGAAACTAGTGAATTCCTTATTTTCAAATTCTTTCCCATGGTCACTTCTTATGGAAATAATGGGACATCTTCTTTCATTTTGAACCACACTTGCAAGTCTTTTAAAGGCTTAAAATGTGTCATTTTTGTGAGATGAAAAAAAGGTCTATGTAAATCTAGAAAAATCATCTACAATCATGAATACATAAGAGTTGCATCCATGGCTTTGGATTCTAGATGGACCAATTAGGTCCATATGAAACAAGTCAAGGGGTTTTGAAGTTGAAATAGTATTTTTAGATTTGAATGAGGATTTCACTTGTTTACCTTTTTGACAAGCACCGCATACCTTGTCTTTGATATAGTTTAATTTAGGCAAACCAAATACTAGATCCTTCTTGGATAATTTTCCAATTAATTCCATGTTTACATGTCCTAGCCTTATATGCCAAATCCAAGTATCATCATCCAAACTGACTAAACATGCTGAGTCTAGTTTAAATTTAGAATCAACATCGAATAAGTAAACATTATTAACTCTATGGCCTACAAGTTTAAGTTGATTATCACTGCCATTCACAACTAAGCATTTATTTGAATTAAAAATAACCTAGTTCCCTTTACCACAGAACTGACTTATGCTTAACAAATTATGTTTATGACCATCTACACACAAAATATCATTTACGCAGTAGTTAGAGGACTTACCAATTTTACCAATTCCTTTAACTTCCTTTTTACAATTATCTCCAAAGGTCATCTTACCTCCATTTATAGGTGTGAGACAAATGAAGTTATCCTTATTTTCAGTCATATGTCTTGAACATCCACTGTTTAGAAACCATAAATTTGCGCTTTATCTCTCACATCCCTATAAAATGAAGTTTATACTAGCATTAGTAGTACCCACTGAATTTTGGATCCATTATTGTTAGTAAACATAATAGAAATTTTCTTAACTATAGTTAATTTGGGTAACCATACCAATCTTTCATTTGGTTTTAACAAGGATATACCATTTCTAAAAGGACAATCTCTAATGTGATGCCCTTGATGATTATAATAGAAAAAAGCAATATTGGCAGGGTTCCATCTCTTAAATTTCCTATAATGATGATGCCTATCTCCTAAACTAGTTCTATTGTAAGAAAACTTTTGATTCTACAGCATATCTTCTAATTTTTTGTTGTTGTCAAAAAATCCTTGTATTGTATTTGTCAAGGTTTCAATTTCAGATTTATAGTAGTTGCACTATTCACATTCTTTTCCAACTAAAGTTGTTAATTTAGCATTTTCCTTTTCTAAGAATTTAACCTTTTCAATCTAAACTTCCTACTCATTCTTAGAAGTGGTTAATTACTTCTTGCTTTCCACTAAAGAATCATACAATTAAACACATAGATAATATAAATCTTCATTGTCACTATCTTTATTAGAATCTTTTTTAGACTTATCACTAGATTCATCATTCACAAAAATAACAAATAAAGAGTTTTTGCCAGATACCTTAAGATTATCATTATGCTTGGCCATAAGGCTTAGCAAGGCATCATCTTGTAATTCATCTTCATCAGCAGTAGTATCAACCTCTTCATCATCCCAAATAGCAAAATTAGATTTCTTGTAGGATGGTCTCTTCTTCTTTCTTTCATTCCCAAATCGCTTCTTCAAGTAAACTAGGCAATCTGGCTTAATATGGCTAGGTTTTTTATACTCAAAATAAGTAGGGACTGTGCTAACTGAATTTCCTTGCTTAGTCTTAGCATGATTCCTTCTTTATGATGCTAATTTTCTCTTGTCTTTATTCATCTTTTCCCTTATTATTCTCTATAAATTTTTCCTTAAGAATGCAACATCTTCTTTGTTAATTGCATCCATATCACTTTCAGAATCCTCTTCATCTGATTCAGATACTTTAGCAGCTTTGAAAGCTAGAGTCTTTTTCCTCTTATCATCTCCACTCTTCTTATATCTCCTCAACTCTAATTCATACTCTTCTAGGTTTCCAAAGAGCTCTTGTATTGTAGGGATACCTATCTTTAATGACTCTTTAATTGCAATAACCTTGGGGTGCCTCTCATCAATCAAACATCTTAGAATCTTATGAACAAGATTTACATTTTCAAACTTTCTACCAAGCAACATTAAATGATTAGTAATTGTAGTGAATCTCTAGATTAAATCCTTAATTGACTCACCCTTCTCCATTTTAAACATTTCATATTGTGACACAAGAATATGCACCTTTGAAGCCTTAACCTGTGAAGCGCCTATATGTGCAATATGTAATGTGTCCTAAACTTCCTTAGTAGTAGAACAATTTGAGATCCTTTCATACTCATTAGGTGATAAGAAATTTGAAATTATCCATTTTACTTTAGCAGCAAGCAAGTGTTTCTTTCTTCTATCTTCTATCCATAATGATTTAGGTTTGAGCTGTACATCACCATTAATTAATGTCCTAAGAGGCTCATAGCCTTCCTCAAACAAATCCCGCATGTCAACATCTATAGCCTTAATAAGATCTTTTATCTTCTACTTCCAATAGGTATAGTGTTCCCCATTGAAACCAGGAGTTTTGTGTATTAGTGGATATTTAGGCAATAAAAAGTAATTTGAATCCATAGTTTTTCATGAAAACATAGGTGTATCAAGAGCCAAAGCTCTGATACCAACTGAGGTCCCAAATAAAGATATAAAATCATGAATTTTGTCCTTATTCCTCTAAGGGAATTTGTATACACCTTTATGGATTATGAATTCTTCTTTTAATCTTCACAGAACTATGATTTTTTGCCTTAAATTGAGAAGTAAAGTAGATAATTAAAATAGTGAAATATCCAGAGTACAGGATTGTTAATTGTGTAGTAAAATAAATTGTGTAGCAAGATTGTAAATGTAGGAGCAGAAAAATAGAGATTAAAGACACAAAATTTTAAAGTGGTTCAACTTAAATTGAAATCGCAATTTAAGTCTACTCCATTGAATCATTCCTCAACTAAAAGATCACTTTTATTATAACACAATCAAGATTGAAACAGGCTCTTGATTTGCCAGTTCAAACCACAAGAATTACATAGGTATCTTGCTAACCTTAAAACAAACACAAGACTTAAAATAGTCTCATGCTAACTTAGACAAGATTCCTATTAACCTAGAAATCTTAATGGAAAAGGTGAAAAAGATTAGGTAAAGTAAGGAATACAATACCACAAGTTTGAGATCTAATCTCAAATAGCTAAGATGAATTCAACAAATCTTTGATTCAAAATCTTTTGATTAGATCTTAGAAATCTTGTGAGATAGAGAGAAATCTAGTTTTGCACTTTTGCTCAAAGATTTTTGCACTTGAATAGGAGAGAAGAATATGAAATCTAATAAGAAACTAAAGGTAATTAGGACTTTTATAACTATTGTAACCAACTGTAACATAATAACTAACTTTTAGTTAGTGAATTAATTTATGAATTGATTTAGAGTGGTTACAACTAATGAATCAGTTTGGTAATCGAATCATAGCCTTTTGACATCATGTCTTGAATTGATTACTGAATCGATTTAGATCAAAATCCCAATCTATGGTAAAAAGAATTTTTCAAAACTTTTCATATCGTTACAACAGTTATAAACATCCTAACTGCCATCGATTTCTTATCAGATTTCATATTCTTCTCTCTTCTTCAAGTGCGAAAATCTATGAACAAAATTGCAAAACTAGATTTCTCTCTACCTCACAAGATTTCTAAGATCTAACCAAGAGATTTTGAATCAAAGCTCTATTGAATTCATCTTAGTTGTTTGAGATTTGATCTCAAACTTGTGGTATTGTATTTCTAACTTTACCTAATTTTTTCACCTTTTTTGTTAAGATTTTTAGGTTGATAGGAATCTTGTCTAGGTTAGCAAAAACCTATTTTAAGTCTTGTATTTGTTTTTAGGTTAGCAAGAAACCTATGTAATTCTTGTGGTTTGAACTAGCAAATCAAAAACTTGTTTCAATCCTGATTGTGTTATAATAAAAAGTGATCTTTTAGTTAAGGAATGATCCAGTGTAGTAAACTTGAATTGCGATTTCAATTTAAGTTGAACCACCTTAAAAATTTGTGTCTTTAATCTTTATTTTTCTACTCTTACATTTACAATCTTGCTACACAATTTATTTTGCTGCATAATTAACAATTCTATACTCTAGATATTTCACTATTTTAATTGTCTACTATACTTCTCAATTTAAGGCAATAAATCGTAGTTCTTTTAAGATTAAAAGAAGAATTCATAATCCATAAAGGCATATACATATTCCAC
Source organism: Saraca asoca (assembly GCA_026873985.1). NCBI lineage: Eukaryota > Viridiplantae > Streptophyta > Magnoliopsida > Fabales > Fabaceae > Saraca > Saraca asoca. The sequence continues at coordinate 4,318 of JANHAO010009734.1, forward strand.
TAAAGGAATAAGGGCAAGATCCATGATTTTATATCTTTATTTGGGACCCTCAGAGACTATTTGTAGTAGTCTTTGTAACACTCTTTAGAGGTTGTCTAGATGCCTGAGTACCACTTCTTCCACCTTGATTAGATCCTTGGATACCACCATGATTTTGGTTAAATGCTTAGGTATCATCATGGCCTTAGTTCGATACTTGAATGCCACCATAACCTTGATTAGGTACTTGGTTACTATCATGGCCACCATCGCTCATCTCATGTACAAAATCATGCCAAAAACTATTCTCTCTCCTTTCCAAATTTTCCAAGTATTGAGAATAAGCATAATTTCCTATATTCTCTTCTTCACCATTATTTTCTTTAACACTTATATCTTCTTCATCATCATTTTCTCCTTCCTCCTCAATGCTTAACTCACATTGCACAACATTCACCCTTAAGGGATCTATTTAGGGTGTAACACAATCCATCCCATCAGCCACCATTTCCCCAAATAAGTGATCCCATTTTTCTTCAATAGAAGGATGTATTATTTTATTACAAAATTTTCTAAATTCGGCATTCTCCTACAAATATTAAAAATTAAATATTAAATCAAATGAGCATATTGTAAATACATTTACTTTATTGCATTGATTAAGAAACAATCTAACCTTTATTTTCATGTCTCACCACTCACCTGAACAACTAAGTTTTCCTGAAACAAAGTCCCACCCTAGACCGATTTCCACCCTCTTCAATTGCTTCCAAAGTGCCAATATCTCTTCATTGAATCATACTTATTCTTCAAACTATTGTCACTACATTTACAGTTAGTGATCCTCTTAAACTCTTGTTCAAGCTTATGCCATTTGAATGACTGCTTGTGTCCATTCCCCATTATGTATTGGAGACAAATATCGCATAAAAATATTATATACTCATCCATCCAAGTGAAATTCCCTATGTCTTGCTTATTATTATTACTTGATGCCATCTTGCATAAAAAACATGTTAGCATTCTCCCCATTTCTTTTTGCCATGGCTCTAGGGAAAGCCAAAAATCTTTTAAATTGCATACTAATGCAAAAGAATGCAATGAATTTAACACAATAAAGTAATCTAAGAGAAATAGATTTCATAGATGCAAATTAGCAAGAATGAATATACTTTGTTTTTATATGACTAAAGTAGAGTAAGGTAAAAAATTTATAATAAGAAGATATTCTTTTTCTTGGGAATGAAGGGAGAAGTTGTTCTTAAAACCTCCTCTTATTAATAATCTAGCCAACTAATGCATCATTTAAAATTCTTCAAAGCATCATTGTTATTGCCTAAACTAAAATGTCTCTCATCTAGTTTATTACAATTGGCTTTGTAGTATTTTTCATAAATTTTAATTACATTTTTCAAAACAATGGGCTCCCATATGTTTTAGCCATAGACCACTTTTGGAATGAGATAGGAAAAGCTACAAAAAAAAAAGGGAATTGGGCTCAGTCAAACTACTCTATGTTCTTTCTCTATAATAATGATTTAAAAAAAACAAAACATGAACCAAATGCATTATCATCTTTTGTTGACCAGAATCTACTTTCTAATAACTAACTTTCCTGTTGGCTCCAAATATCAGAAAATTAGGAAATAGTTTCCAAAAATGTATTTTCTTCCTAAACAAACGAACCTTAATGTATACTTAAAATTTATGTGCAATCAAATGTTACATGTAGCAACTACCAAAGTCTCTTATAAAAAAAATTTTATACACTATAAATTAATAAAAATAATTTTCAAAATTATGTTATCAACTTTAAAATAAATTTATACGTAATTAATTATTGCTAAACAAATTCAAATTTAACTTATTTATCACCTTTCCAAATAAAAGCTGATAATTATTTATGAAACATGGCTACTTATTCTAAAGCTATCATCTTAAATTGATGGCTATTTTAATCATCATCTCATACTTATATCTTTGATGATTCCAAATATGCTTTTGGAGATGCTTTTGGAAGTTGGAACAAGAGTGACAAAACAAACAAAATATTGATTGTTATGTCTACAAAAGGTAGATTAGCTAAGTAAATACCATTGTTTAAAAATAAAATTTGAATATATAAAACTATATAACTAATGTAAATATCATGGTCTCATAGCTCAGTTGGTTAGAGCATTGGTCTTGTGAGCATTAGACCAAGTTTTTCATCTAAAGGTGTGAAGTAATTTTTGTTGGTCCCAAATAATACAATGATCTTCCCCCCTTTTTTTAAGAAATACTCTTTGGATTTGGATTGGATCCTAGTTTCATCTAATAACAGTGGAAGCTTTTAAAGAAAATAATCAAAGTGTGTTTATTGAAAAAACAAAGATTGAATTGGAGTCACTAATTAAATGTAGGAATTCAAAAGTGCAAAATTTAATGATAGATTAATCAATTAAACCAGAATTGCAATAGAACTAGAATTATAAGTGTAGAAAGATAAATTGCAAAAACAATAAAGAACATAATTAAGGATTTTTAAAGTGGCACCACTTCAATTGAAATCACAATTAAAGTGTACGTTCACTAGACAATCCTTAACTAGATAGTCATTTTTTATTAGCAAAATACAAGATTTTCCTAGGCTTTTACAAACCAGTTCATACACAAGATTTGATGGGGGCCCTTGCTAACCTATAGATGCAAATCACTCTACACCTTCAACTAATTATAATCAACCTTACAACTAAAGAAGATGCAAAGGGAAGATCAACCTCTTCCTTTGCATATTAAATTTCTATCAACCTAGAAATCTAAAATCTGAACCAAGATTAAGAAAGGTAGGAATACAATACCAAATTGAGATGTAAATCTTAATTAACTAGTGTGTTTTCTTCACAGATTTGATCTAAGAACTTCAATCAGATGATTTTTGATGAGATAGAGATAAATCAGTTATAGCTTAGGTTTTTCTCTCTATTTTCATACTTGAAGATATGAAAAACTATTTTGAAAGTTAAGTTTGAAATGAGGCTGAAGGATATATACAGTGTGATAATCAACATTTGAAAAATAACTAACTTTTAAGCAGTGAATCAATTTATGAATCGATTCAGAGTGGTTACCAACTAATGAATTGATTTGTGAATCGATTTGTCTATGAACATCATAAAAAACTTCGTGATCGAATCGGTGCATGAATCAATGTAGCCTATAATATAAAGAAATTATAAATCAATTGCCTAATCAATTCAGAAAATTTTCTAACTTTTGGTAAAAACATTTTTCAAACATTTCTTTATGTGTTGATTACTTGATCGATTCAAGTACATTTCACAAAATTTTCTATATGAATTGATTCGTGAATTGATGAAAAAATAGTTTTTATAAAACTTGCACTTGTGAGAAAGCATTTGAAGAATTAGTTAGAAAATATTTGGTTTTAAGCTCATTTTACTTGATTTATTTCTACCTCAATTTATCTATTTTAAGAAACTCATTTGGATCAAATTGAATTAGAACACACTTACAAAAGATACTAGTAAAAATAATAAAGCCACTAAATGTATAGTGGATCTCTTGAATGTCACTTAATCAACTTTGAATCTACAAAATTAACAAATACTAAAAAATATATAGTTAGATCGTAACATTAATCAAAATTATTTTTCAACATTAAAACTAAACAAGACAAGATAGCAAGGCTAATAATCACCCCCTTTTTGATGGTGACAAATAATTTTATATAAGTATCAAAATATGAATACAATCAATAATTTTAAATGAGGGTATTTACTCCTCCTTAAGTTTTTACAATTTCTTTTACTCATTTATTTTTTATTTCTTATCTAAAATCCCATTACTTATCCCCCTTTTGATGTGTCAAAAAGAAATAATGCTTTATCAACGAGTGAAGTAGAAAATATGGATAAAATCAAAAATCATAATTAAGATAGAGAAAAATAATGAAATATAATCCACAATATCAATATTATTAAAAATTTAAGCTCCCCCTTAGATAATGATTCTTTTAATTAGTTAAGAAATGTGTAATAAAAATGATTTAAGAGATGTTGCATGAATCAACTTATGTCTGTGTATAGAATAGTCTTTGAATTAATTCTAGAATCAATTCATATTGTAGAATAAAAATTTTCAAAAATTTTGGAACACTTGTCAAAAGATTGAAAATATGATGAATCGATTTGATCAGGAATGAATCAATTTGTTAATTGATTTAGTTAAGAGTGAATAGATTCAGGAATCAATTTATTCATGTTGATAAAAAATTTTCAAAACTTGAGATCTTCTTGAAAGATTAAAAATTTTGTGAATCGGTTTGTGAATTGATTCATAATGTAAAATTTTAAGTTGTGAATTGATTCATGAATCAATTCAGAAACACAAAAATCCTGGAAAATTTTGAATTAATTGAAGACTCAATTTAGAGAGTCTTGAAATCAGTTTTCATGCATTTTTGTTCCAAAATTCCTAACACATGATATGTTTATCAAAAACAATCAATTTAACATAATTTATACCTCAAATCTTATATTGAGTACCTGTAAAACAAACTTAGGGGAAACTCTGATGCCTAAGTTAGAATTTGCAAAATGCAATTAAACATGATCAAGTATAAAAGTTAAAAACATCATCAAAATATTGAAGGTTGACTAATTGAGATCATTTTCCTAGAGGTCTAACATCCTTAGTTCTCTTCAGATAAACACAAACTATTTTTCATCTAGCGGTTTAGTAAAAATGTCAGCTAGTTGAAATTTAGTTTGTATAAATTCAATAGAGATATCACCTCTTTGAACATGATCTCGAGTAAAATGTTGTCTAATTTCAATGTGTTTTATTTTAGAGTGCATGATAAGATTCTTAGTTAGATTGATAGCACCAATGTTGTCACACATTATAGGAATTTTATCAAATTCCAATCCATAATCTGATAGTTGTTGCTTCATCCAAAAGATTTGAGCACAACAACTCCAAGTGGCAATGTATTTTGCTTTAGCATTTGAAAGTGCAACACTATTTTCCTTTTTGTAGGACCAAGAGACTAAAAAGTGACCAATAAAATGGCATCCTCCACTAGTGCTCTTTTTATCAATCCTACTTCCTGCATAATATGCATCTAATTAGCCTATAAGACTGTAATATTATATTTAGGATACCATAATCCTAAGTGTTTGGTCTCTACAAGATATAGAAAAACTCTTTTGATTGTTGAAAGATGATATTTTTTAGGTTCAGTTTGATATCTTACATAGAGACAAACACTTAACATTATATTTGGTCTACTTGCTATCAAATATAGTAGGCTTCCTTTCATTCCTCTAAACAAAGTAGCATCAACATTCTTACCATTTAAATTAGAATCCAGTTTAAGTGATGGACTCGTTGGAGTACCAATTAGTTTGCAGTTGTTAAACTTAAACCTTTTAAGTAGTTCTACTATATATTTGGTCTAACGTAAGAAAGTTCCATTGGTACATTACTTAATTGTAGTCCAAGAAAGAAGGTCAATTCTCCCATCATTGACATTTCAAACTCACTTTGCATCAGCTTGGAAAATTCTCTACATAAGGAATCATTAGTGGAGCCAAAGATAATATCATCAACATATACTTGAATAAATAAAATATCTTTTCCTTTTTCTTTTATGAAAAGTGTAGTGTCTACTTTACCTCCTCCAAAGTCTTTTTGAATCAAAAATTTGCTTAATATCTTATACCAAGTTCTAAGAGCTTATTTAAGACCATATAAGGCTTTTTGAAGTTTATAGACATGATTTGGATAGAAGTGATCTTCAAACCCAAAGGGTTGCTGAACATACACCTCTTCCAATATATAACCATCCAAAAATGAACTTTTCACATTCATTTGATATAGTTTAAAATTTCTTGAATAAGCAAATGCTAATAACATTCTTATGGCTTCTAATCTAGCAATAGGTGCAAAGGTTTCATCATAATCAATCCCTTCCTCTTGATTATAACCTTTTACAACTAAACGGCCTTTATTTCTAATAATCACTCCATTCTCATCTAATTTGTTCCTAAAAACCCAACATGTACCTATAATGGCATGATCATTTGGTTTTGGTACAAGAGTCCAAACCTCATTTCTTTTAAATTAATTTAACTCTTCATGCATTGCCATAACCCAATTATCATCCATTAATGCTTCTTGTATGTTTTTAAGTTTAAATTGAGATACAAATGCTAAGTGATTGCATATGTTTCTTAAATTGCTACATGTTACCCTTTGTGTAGCTTCTCTAATGATTTGATCTCTTGGATGGCTTTGTGTAAATTTCCATTGCTTTTGATGCATGCAGGGGTCTGAGATATCAAGTTCAACTATGTCATCTTCCTCTTTTTAATCTACATTTGTTGTCTTTGATTCCTCTTCTTGCTATTTTGAATTTGAATAAGAGAATAATCAATTTTCTTATTCATCCTCTTCTTTAGATCTGTCAGCACTTAAGGGAGATTCATCAAGGATTTCATGAATTGATACTTCAATCTTCAAAGTCCTTTTGTTAAAGACACAAGGTTTTGCTAGACGAAAAATAACCAATGAATATGGCTTCGTCAGATTTAGCATCAAACTTGTCTAAATTACCTTTGCCATTATTATAAACAAAACATTTACATCCAAAGACATGAAAATGTGATACATTTGGTTTCCTTCCATAATAGAGTTCATAGGGGGTTTTATTTAAAATAGGTCTAATTAGAATTCTATTCATAACATAGCATGTAATATTTACTGCATCAGCCTAAAAAGATTTAAGAAAGGGGCTTTCATTTAAAATGGTTCTAGCCATCTCTTCTAAGCATCTAATTTTCCTCTCAACTACACCATTTTGTTGAAGGGTTCTAGGAGCTAATAAGTTATGGTTTATACCATTCATCTCAGATAAACCAACAAAATCTTTATTTTCAAACTCACCTCTATGATCAATTCTTATATTAATGATGGAGTACCCTTTTTGATTTTGAATCACATTTGCTAGCTTTTTAAATTCTTTAAATGTGTGATTTTTATGAGATAAAAATAGGATCCATATGAATCTTGAGTAGTCATCTACAATTACTAAGGTAAAGAAGTTTCCTCCCTAACTTCCAATTCTAAATGGACTAATCAGATCCATATGAAGTAGATCGAAAGGTTTTGGAGTTGAAATAATATTTTTTGGCTTAAAAGAATATTTTACTTGTTTCCTTTTTCTAGCATGCCTCACAAATTTTGTCTTTGATGTAATCTAATTTCGGCAATCCCAGCACTAGATCTTATTTTGAAAGTTTTCCAATGAGATCAATGCTAGTGTGTGGAAGTCTTTTGTGCCAAATCCATGAATCCTCATTAAAACTGACCAAACATGAGAAGTCCAAATTCAATTTTGAATCTAGATTTATCATATAAATGTTGTTAATTCTATTTCCTACAAGCCTAACTTGTTTATCATTGTCATTTATGACTAAGCATTTGTTTGAATTGAAAATTACTTGATTTCCCTTGTCACAAAACTAACTAATGCTTAACAAATTATGCCTTAGGCCTTCAACAAGCAACACATCATTAATATAACAATTAGGTAACTTGCCAACCTTACCTATAACTGTCACCTTTTCTTTAGAATTGTCTCCAAAAGTTACTTTACCTCATGTAATTGGTGTGAGAGAGATGAATTTGTCATTTTTCCCAGTCATATGGAATGAACAGCCATTGTCCAAGAACCATAGATTGCTTCTTTGTTTCCCACAAACCAACATATCAGCAATTATACTTGTATTTGTGGTACCCAGTAAAGCTTTGGTCTAGATTTGTTAGCAAACATAGTAAAATTTCTATTGAAGGTAAGTGCTTTAGGTGGCCAAAACAATTTCTCATTTGGTTTCAACACATATGTTCCATTTCTATATAGACCATGTCTAGTATGATGTCCCTTCTGATTGCAGTAAAAATAGGTCATGTAATTGAATTTTCTATTTGACTTAAGAGTATGAGATCTTTTATTAGATCTCCTTCTATTTTACTATCTATATCCTAAGCTAATCTTATTTTGAAAATTTGTTTAATTCTACAACATATTATTCAATGTCATCTTACTATTTGTAAAAACTTGTAAAGCCTTGGTCAATGTGTCTATTTTAGATCTATAGATTTCATATTGATCACAAACTTTATTTTTATTCAATACGTTTTTAGCTATGAGATTTAAATCATGTTTTTTTTTAATCAGCTTAATAGCAAAGTTTCTTTTTCTACTTTAGCATGCTTTAAATCTTTCTTAACTTTTGTCAATATATCATACAGTTCTTCATATAGATCATTAGTTTCATTATTACTGTTATCATTATCACTAGAATTAAATTCATCATCATTAGAATAGAAAAAAGATTCAAATACCTCATAGTCTTCATCTTCTTGAGCCATGAGGCACAACAGTACTTCTTCTATTTCTTCCTCTTCTCAAGAATTAGCTTGCTCATCATCCCAAATAGTTAGATTTCCTTTCTTAAAGGTTGGCTTTCTTTTCGTTCTTTAAATCTCCAATTGTCTCTTCAAGAATATAGGGCAATCCAGCTTAAAGTGTTAGACCTTCTTGCATTCAAAGCATGTGAGGGTGTAAGAGGAACTCTCTTGTTCATTTATGTTTTGATTCCTTCTTTCTGAAATAACCTTTCTTTTTTCTTTATTCCTCTTTTCTCTTAGTAGTTTCTACAGCTTTTTGCTTAATAGGGCCATTTGATCTTTTTCATCTGCCTCTTCATCACTATCTAATTCTTTATCATCAGATTCAAATGTCTATACAACCTTAATGCCAAGGTTCTCTCCTTTTTATCATCACCATTCTTTTTATATCTCTTCAGCTTTAGATCATGCTCTTCCAAATTTCCATAGAGCTCTTGAATTGTTAGCATCCTTATCTTAAATGATTCCTTGATGACTGTCACCTTAGGTTGCCATTCTTCTATTAGAGACCTTAGAATTTTTCTTCCTTTGTATCTCAGATTTCTATCAATTTAGAAATCTAAAAACTGAACCAAGATTAAGAAAGTTAGGAATACAATATCAAATTCAGTTGTAAATCTCAATTAACTAGTGTGTGTTCTTCACAGATTTGATCCAAGAACTTCAATCAGATGATCTTTGATGAGGTATAGATGAATTAGTTATAGCTTGGGTTTTTCTCTCTATTTTCGCACTTGAAGACATGAAAAACTATTCTAAAAGTTAAGTTTGAAATGAGGCTGAAGGCTATATATAGTATGATAGTTGACAATTGAAAAATAACTAGCTTTTAAGCTATAAATTGATTCAGAGTGCTTACTAGCTAATGAATTGATTCGTCTATAAACATCATAAAGAACTTTATGACTGAATCGATGCATGAACCAATTTAGCCTATAATGTAAAGAAGTCATGAATCAATTGCCTAATTGATTCAGAAAATTTTCTAACTTTTAGTGAAAGTATTTTTCAAACCATTTCTCTATGAATCAATTACCTAATCAATTCAAGTACATTTCACAAAATTTTCAATATGAATCAATTTGTGAATCGATTCACATAGTGAAAAATAGTTTTTATAAAACTTGCACTTGTGAGAAAGCATTTGAAGGCTTAGTGAGAAAATATTTGGTTTTGAGCTCATTTTACTTGATTTATTTCTACCTCAATTTATCTATTTTAAGAAACTTATTTGGATCAAATTGAATAAAGCTACAAAAGATCCAAGTAAAAACTATAAAAGTACTAAATCTATAGTGGATCTCTTGAATGTCACTTATTCAACTTTGAATCTGCAAAATTAACAAACACTAAAAAACATATAGTTAGATTGTAACACTAAACAAAAATTGTTTTTCAACATTAAAACTGAAGAAGATATGATAGCAAGGCTAACAATTTTTGGATAGACATGATTAAACAAAATTATCAAATAGGAACTAGCCGGATAAGAAAAAGACTGATGCCAAAATTCACAATATTACATTACTTGCTATGAGCTTTACAATGGATATGAACCTTTTTCCATCCTACATTTTAATTCTGAGCAAATCTTTTTCAACTGAGAGTATGAGGTGATTTTTGGATAGATATGATTAAAGAAAATTATCAAATAGGAACTAGCATTTCTGGATAGACATGAATAAAAAAAAAAGACCAATGCCAAAAATTCATAATTTTAAATTACTTGCTATGAGATTTCCATAGATATAAACCTTTTACCATCTTGTAGTTAACAAAAATAAATTCTAAGCAAATAAGAACAAATTGATATTAGAGAAACAAAACCAAAATCGTTTGCCTTAAGGACCTAGAATCAACAAGCCAATTAAGAAAAGTTGAGAATTTTTTTCATAATTAAAAAAATAAAGTCTAAGATACAATTAAGATTACCAAAAGAACAACCAGAGAATAAAGAACCAAACTAGAAAATATAAAATCAACAAGTAAGAAATGAGGGCGAGGAAACAATTAGTAAATTGAAATTCTTATGATTTTTCTTAGCAGAATACAATGAATGAAAACTATGGAAAAGTTTCAGATGGAGGCAATCATATATCTATGAAGTTTTTCAATGAAGACAATCAAATATAATTTAGACCTTGCAAAATTAAATAAAAAAGAAAAAAAAATACTAGTTAAAGGCTAACCAATTGTGGACGATTGATAACTCTGTTGATGAAGCTTGAGAGAGGGAGGTGAATTCAAAAAGGCTAAGGTTGAACGTTCAACACCAACAAAAACAAACAGGGTTTCTAATTAATTGAGAGTGAGTTGTCAATTAATTAAAATAAGAGGGATAAAAGAAAAAAATAATTGAAAGCTTTATTTTAATAAGCTATATGTTACTTGGAGTAACTTCTTAAAATAGATCTTTTTTCCCCTAAAAAGCTAGTGCATCAAACATATGTTAAGTAGGAAAAAAGAGCTATTTGACTAAGTCAAGAAGCTAAAAGCTAGCTTTTTGATGTGCCAAAAACATACTTAATCATTTTACAAATCAACTTACTTTTGACTAATATAAAGAAATTAGATCATATTTTTAATTATCAATACATAAATAATAATATGTAAACATATGTCTTTAACCAATCTCATAGAAATGCTTTGAAATAATTTTATGTTTTAGTGTTTGCATTGCATGAGATCCATCATACTCATTGAATCAAACATCCTCATCGAAGCCTTGGAATTCTACACGTAAAACAACAAAAAGGGCGACTAGAAAAGAAGCTCCTTGCATGGAAGCTCTGGAGCTTAATCAAACTTAGTGAGAAGTTGTTCAACCATAAATCTATAATTCATGTTTTTACTTTTATTTCAATAAATAAAAAATAATTATTAATTTTTTAATATTTTCAAAATTAAAAACTAAAATTTTAATGTGTGTCACTCTCGTGAATTAATACATAACTAAATAAATAATAAAATTATCAATTAATCTTTTATTAAATAAAATGTCACGCTCCAATCCACAGAACATGATTGGCATAGAAAGCCACCATTAGGAAATCCCCTACAAACCTCACAATACAAAATAACATACCAAAGACTAATAAATACATTGATACATGACCAAATATTCATATATCAAATTCTAACAAAAATTTAGTAGAGTTTCCTTTATTTTGTGGACACCTAGGCTCAACACCAATACAACAGACAAGAGTTACATGCCCACCATATCCTGTATAATAAAATAAAATCACAATGGCACAGATTACACAAATTTACATCCTATTGGGCATCGACAATTAAAATACATGCATACACAATCCTACCAACTGCCAAGGTCTTCACCATTAATATACCTTTATACTCTGTAGAAGGAGGTCTACTCGATCAATGAGCAGATCCTATGCCAGTATGAAGAGGAGAAATAATGGAGGTGTCCTCGGGCTCTAAAATATATATATATATATATAGAAAATAGGGTGAGTTTCATAGAAACTCAGTCGGATAATAATCCCATAGAAAACCAAAAACTTCATTTATAAATCATATTCAAAATCCTAAGAATAAAATATGTATATATTCATAAAGATATGCTTACCCGTTTGAAAGCTATGATCTCAAAATAGATTTGGAAACTCTCATCCATCAAGAAAATTAAATAATTAAAAATATGATATTCAACAATGTAAAAATGAGTAACAAAGTATGCTACTATGAAAAATATTTATCATGGTGTAAACATGAGAGAAATTCAATAAAGCTTTCTAGAATATATCAATACTCAAGTAGTAAAACACTTAACTGGATTCCCAAAGGACAATTCCTAAAAGTAACCATAACATTGTAATCATTACCATAATCCACCCATCATAATCCACCCAATATGCCAGTCAAATATTCATACATTTGACAACACCTTTTATTACACAGTCACATATTTTAGTCACAAGTGCACTCAATGTTACTAATGAATTTCCATTGGATCCAGGAGCTCATCACTAAATCATTTTTATTCATCATATAGTAAAATGAAATTGTCAATTCCAACAATGCAAATCAAGATAAAATACATCATTTCTTCATGACAAATCATTATCATATGTAGATATAACATACAGTTAAACTTTCAAACAAGTTAACATAAAGAAAATCCTATTATTTATAAATTATAAAAATTCATATCATAAAATTATTTTATATTGTAAATGGGATTTATCAAAAGAGTAGTATTATCCACTCATCTTAGACACTCCTTAAAGTGCTAGATCATCTAATTTGGAAAATCGAGTCACTCAACCTAGTTAGGTTTAAACAGCATCAAAATCAATACTTGAACTTAAATTCAAAGTCCTCTAACTAAGCACACCTATTTTACACTAACATTGAACTTCAATATCTAAGTTGAAATTTCAAAATCAAATAGCAAAACCACCTACTTGGATTTTCAATTGAAACTCTAAAAATTTGATGTTAGTGTGCTTGATCCTTCAATAGGAATTTAATTGAAGCAATTTAACAAGAAAAATTTCAACTTTCTTTAGCTTTGAAGGTAAGGGTTTCAAGCTAGACTTTCTTGAAAACTTGATGTAGACTACCTGTAAAATAAATTTTTTGTTCTAGAAATACTCACCACCATCTAAAGTGCATGTGGGAAGCTTGGACCTAGCTAGATTCTTGTCGAAAAACTAACTCACGTCTGGCCGAGTAGCACGTCGAAGGAGAGGGATAAAAAGTTGTTGAGCCATGCCAATCAAGAGAAGGCATCAGAAAAGGAGATAAGGAAGATGGATGGCAGTCGGAGCTCATCGGAAGTGATAGGACAAATAAAAAAGGAGGTTGATTGAAAGGAGGACGTAGAGTAGGGGAGCTTTAGGTGCAAGGAAGAAAGAAAAAAGAAGCTATTGGAAAAGTTATACTTAAACTAAAATGAGACAAATTGCAATTTTGCCTCATTGACTTAGTAGTGTCTTCAAAAAGGTCCTTCTAAGTGATATCTTCAAGAACACCTGATCACCCACTTTGAGCTCCAAGTCCCTTATCCTCTAATCAGTGTAAGACTTTTGGTGGCTTTGAGCTATTAATAACTTTTCTTGAATGATTTTGACCTTTTCATTTACGTCCTATAGCAAGTTTGGGCCTAATAGCTTCACCTCTTCCATTTCAAACCATCTGATTGGAAATATGCATTTCCTTCCATATAATGCTTTGAAAAGAGCCATCTGAATAGTAGAATGATAGTTGTTATTATAAGCAAATTCAATGAAGGGTAAGTATCTCTCCCAACAACCTTCAAATTCAAGTATACAAACTTGTTAGCCTTAGAGTGAAGATTACAAATTATTTGATTTAGACACTCTAAGCTATACGTTAATTTTAATGTTGAAAAACAAATTT
>JANHAO010009735.1:0-18186 GCA_026873985.1 Saraca asoca
AAATTTTCTTGCCTGCAAGAGAATTGCAAGAACTTGCCATGGTTAATAATAATATACACACTATATATAATGACAAAATGACAGAGATAATATAAGAAAAGTTTCTTGATTCTGCTCCAACTTTTGACTTTGTAGAAGCTGGAAATGGATGTTGTGTGGAAAATTTTTACTCATCAGCTTGGAGAGAATTCCAAAGCTCAGCATATTTGACCTTGGAAACACTTTCCAACACTTCCAAGGGAAGAATGTCTCCAACAACAACGACCATCTTGGTTTCCAGATCTACCTTGTATGAGCTCACTCCTAATAGTAATTGAGAGTTAGAGAGAGTCAATTATTCCAAGTAGATTGAAAACAAACTAAAGCCATTCCAAAACCAAACTCTGAAGATAAAACTAATTATATTGACTTTTTCATAGATGACATGACACTGCATTTGTTAGAATGGGGGATAAAATAATTCATCTTCTCTTGTGGGCAGTTGGATATCCTTGCTGGGATACGTCATCCTATTGTGTAACTGATAGAATTTGGTTTATCTTTCAATATGTTGTTGAACGATTAAACTTGAAAAGGGGCCACAAACAAACAAAAATAAATAAATAAAAATGTGAAGAAACTAAAGGGCAAAAGAGCTTAAAGCAAACATGCCTCACAGTCACAGACAATATTTCAGGCTGTTAATCTGAAGTTTAAACTTTGAAGTTATTGTATTAACAGTCTGAAGATGTTGAACACAATATTTTGATATGATATATGGCATTGTTCTCACCTTCCAACTTGGAGATATGTTTCTCAACTTTTCTTGCACAGCCATGGCAGTGCATGGACACCCTTAGTATAACTATCTGCATATTCCATCAACAGAATGATTCAATCAACGTATGCTATGCAAGCTCTCTCATATCATAAATGCTAAAATATTTCTTTTGATGCTGTTGCAAAGAAAGAAAGGAATGAAAACTTCACCACAGAACAAGAAAATGGAGGAAAGATATTATTCACCTTGGGTTTCAATTGAAAAGCTAGCGTTTGCTTTCCAGCAACCACATCCTTCAGTCTTAGTTTCTGGTCAGCATCAGTTGCCACCAAGGGCTTTCTCTCAAACTCATCTTCAAAATCCATGGAATTAAGACAGAAGCAAGAGTTTGAACCAGAAGACAGACAAAACGTGTCTAACATCCTGCCAATTTTCCCCATTTCAGTCTCTTTATTATTCTGACTCACAGAGCCAAATCCGAGCTGAGAGAAGTTCTGAGCTCTCACAGCTTATCCAACTGAGCAAAATGGCTGCCTCATTAAAGAATCATATATTAATGTGTGGAGAGACGTCGGGTGATGGGGCAGGCAACAAGTAAGCTTAAGGTCAAATTTTATTGGGGAAGCCAAAAGTTGCACAGAACCCAATGAAACCAACTTATGAAAATAATAAGAAAATAGGCCACCTATACTGTGATTACTGATTGGAGTTTGGTCATGTGATGTGATGAACCACTAAACACTTGAGATCAAAAATAAAACCAGACAAACCCACGAGAGATAGTTGCCACTACCATCACAAATGAAGTTTCTCTGGAGGACTATTTAAGTTATGAAAGATATAGATATGCACTAAAAGAGGGGAAACTTGGCCATATGATCAAAGAAGAGAGGAAGGGAAAACAGTAAACACCGGTCACAGGACAGGAAGTAGGAATAACAAACTTTATTTATGTCGATGTCGTGTGGCTTAGCCAAAGCTAGCTAGAGGAAAAGAGTAGGGATATGGGATTTGTATCTCTTCCTTTATTATTGCCGTGTTAATGTTATTTAAAAAAAAAATACAAAATTTTAAATCATGTTACTTGACTATATCAAAAGGAAAAGATTCAAATACTCAGAGATGGATCCATCTGGTTGAGTACAACATGCAATTTCATCAAGTATGTCAAACATAAAGGAACAAAATTCTAGGGATATTTGGTAAATACAACTGTAATGCAATTTGAGAAAAGAAAATGAGACAAGCTATGCCACAAATTAATCCTCAAAAGTCCCCTAGTATTATATTTAGTTCAATAAAGATGCGTGCTTACACACTACTAACTATCATCATCTAGTAAGGTGCACAGTGGTGTAATTAATTACTTTGTTCCATTCAAGAGTATGATTTTTGAGCAATGGGTGACGAATCATGCTATAAATTGTAAATTATGTTGTTAGAAAACAAGTTTGATTGGGGGGCTTTGCATGCTTGACATTCTAGACTATGTCTTAAGAAAATTTTATCTGCATAAAGACGAAGAGGGGAAATTGATAGAATAACTAATTGTGACGTTTTTGTCATTGCCTTCAATATAATAGTGCAATAGGGGACAGACGGCTTTGAATTATTGGGTGCCATGAGCTCAGGGGCATTTTCTAATTATTGAATGATTGAATAAGTGTAATAAATAAAGGATCTTTCCCTACAGGTTGGTCCATGTGATGGTGGAACCTTTCAATGGAAGCATTAGAGGGATTTTGAAAAAGCCAAGAGCTAAGACTGCTAAGTCATGTCAATCACATGAGTTTCGCTTCTGCAACCATAAAAGGTAAAGTAGCAACGGGATTTTCCCGTGGTGTTTCTATATACTATGTGCTCAAAAAATAAGAAAGGCCATCGTTTCACGGTCATATCACAAGAAGGAGGAGCATTTTGTGCGAGTCTCTCTGTTTTTATGCCGAGTAAGAACCAACCTAGTGTAGTGCACCAACAACATATGCCATGGAACATATTTAAAATGGCAAAAAAATTTGAGAATTTTATATAAGATGGCAGAAAGATAGATAGTGCGCGATGTGACATCCAGTAATTGGTTGGCTTTCGAATCACAGGGCAATCGGCTATATGAGAGAACATGGTACAAGGCATGAGAAAGGGTATAGCATGAAATATCTCCACCCTGCGCTGTACGTAACTTCAAAGCACTAAAAATTGCCCAAGTTAGTTCTCACAACGCCATCAATCGCTCATATTATAAGAGCAGCAGGACGTAGTAGTTAAAGGCTTTTGGATCTCTACAAGTTTTCATTTTTTTTTTTTTGTATTTAGAATGATTAATTTAATACCACCACGATGCTTTAAGTATAATTGCAAACAGACTTGAATCTGGGATAACACGCATATGTTAAGCGGTAAGACATTTCTCATTCTATTAATATAGATTTGCAAAGCAAAAGTAGCTTTGGTATTAGGAGTAAAATGCTAGACAAATTGCTATTAGAAAGATTAGTCATCTTACCCAGTATCAACAATATCTAATTGTGGAATTCGGATCCACAACCTGAAAATTGTATGTAGAGTTCTATTATGATGTGCTAAGTATACTCTCCACGCCCCCTCTTTTGGTAATTGTTAGTTTTACAAAATCCTATTTCACATAAATCAATTTTTTTGGGATGAAAATGAACTTTCATTAAACTAAAGACGTGCTCTCATCTCCAACAAGGAAATTTTCAATATAAAACCTCAAGAACTATGGAGTGTCATAGACCATTTTTATCTGGAGATGTCTCCTTTCTTGTTGGATGTTTTAAGCTTCATAATCCTGGTCCGAACTCCGAACAGCACTATGCCATTGGCCGCCTAATCCCATGTGAGCTACCATCAAGCCAAAACCATTACTTTATTAAATTAATCATTGTTGTCTTAGCGCATGGTCGATGCCCCACTTCGGACATGACCATCTGGATCGTGCAGCCAGAGACTCATAATATAACAATATCTGCTTTCTGCACCCAGCCACCGACTAGTCCCGTCGCCATATGGTTTCCACGTTCCACCGATGGAGAGACATCAAGGAACATAAACCGTGTTTCTAATTTCGTTATTAACTGCAAATTAACATGAATAAGAAAATCAAACAAAAACTATCCATCATGTTTACGCTCCATTTCATTGCTTGTGACGCACAATTCAAAGTACGCTCCATGCGTAGTCTTGAGTAAACAGCAAAGATCGTTTAACGGAAAGGCTTTCAAGTGCCCCCAACAACAATCGAAGACTGAAAGCACATATAAAAGTCAATGGATCCTCGTTTGTGAAGCTGAATTTGCCGTTCCGGAATTGATTGTGGCAAAAACAGGTGGCTTTCTGTCTGCGCCAAAAAAAAGACACAAACATGATCGGATTAAAAACTACGGTATTAAAAGCCCAAAACGCAGCTCGAGTTTGGAAGGATTGTCCTCACAGCAAAAATGTTAAACTATGTCCTAATTTTGACCATAAAGTAGTGGAAGCACGCCTTGCCTATGCTTTTAGCAATCACAAGTTTGCTGAAAATGAGTTCGTTGCACTCCTATCACAATTCACAATTGTCCTGTGTACCATGGGTTCCTTTGTCAAAGGATAATTGATTATAAATATAATTAATAATATATAAGTTATTTTACATTTACTATCATCTTTCAATAATTGATTAAATATAATCTATTTTTATTTATATAATATATATAAAAAAATCATCTTTTATTGTTAAATTATTGAAAAAACAATAAAGGAAGAAAGAAAAAAAAATAAGATTTTATTATTATCATTGAAGTAAAGATAATGATGATAAAAAAAAAGAAAAATGATGATAATTTGATACAAATCTAAATATTTCTTATTCTATAATCCTGATCAAAATAAAAACTATTTAAAATAATTTTTTTAATCAAATTTACTACTTATAATAGTTTATTGAAAAATTCTAAAATTGTAACCAAATATGTATAAAAAAAAGCATTATAATCAATTATTTTACTTATAATTGATTATTGAGAATTATAATCGCTATAACAAACAAGCACTAAATAAATAAAAAAAAGAGAGGATATATCATTTTTTTTATTGCACATTAATACATTATATCAAAATATATCATTCTTTATTGCACATTAATGCATTATTTTTTATTAATTTAGTACACATAACAAAAATATACTTAATTGGCAATTGGCATAGGAACCTAGGCTTCTATATGAAGCCACCAGATACAACTAAGAAATTCTAATATGCTCTCTGAATAAATGAAAATCCGTACTCCACTTAAAAAGAAGATAGACTCAAAGGCATGCAAAGAGCTATATTTTTTAAGGACTCCTGTCTCCTAATTCCAATTTTTGCGTTTATCTTTCACTTGATAAAGTAAAATTCTCCATTTGCTCACATAGCCCATTAGAATTTTACTGATAACTACATGGTATATACTCAAGATAGGCTTGAACCAGTAAGCCAGATGAAATAAAAAAGCTATCAGAAATTAGAACACTGATAAGATTACAATTAAGAGCCATTGTTGTACTTACGTGCGCATGTGCAGAGAACAGAAATTATACATTTTGGCTGAAATCCCAACTCATCTTCGAATATCTACAAAGAAATTAACAAAAGGCAGTCAGTGAGACATGCAGACCAACTTGGAGACTGAGAAAGCAACTTGCCGACGTTGCCTTTGAGGTTTGAGCTGTCTCTGCTGAACTTCATTAACAACAGGGTCTGAAGCTGTAAAAATGAAAATAAACATAGGCTCGACATTTAGGGGAAAAAAAAAAGCATTTTCTATACAGCTACTTGAACAAAATTTAAGTACGAACACCATTTATCGTTGTGGGGCTTGTTACTGTTACAAGGTTCGGTTGCATCCATTCTAACACTGCGCAGAAATCAAGACAATAGTTCCCATTCCAGAAGTCAGTCAGTTCTCTGGAAGGTTAGTAAAGGGAACTATCAAAATTGTTATGAGGAACGTAACATATCAGTACATGTACTCTTTTTTTTTTTTACTTTTCCCGTAGCAACTAAACTAGGCTTATCATATAGTCCCTTCTAAATTTGGTAATTCTCCGTGTTTTTCAATTTTAGAAATTTCCTGGAAGTAACTAGCAACAATAGTTCATTCTCTTAAAAAATTGACTTAGACCATTTTAATTCAGAATTCCAATTTACAAGGCTGGAAATCCCGCGATTCAAGTGCAAGAACACATCTAAAAATGATCACCGAAGAAGTTCAAATATTTGAGTTAGAAGCATGCCTTGTTATCTCACAGGCTTTTGAACCTAGTTCAGACGGAGGACAATATCCTGCGGGAGCCATACTAGGAGCAAAACCACCAACGGCACCATAAGGCCAATCTCCAAGTTGCATAACTGCAGGTGAACAGTGACTCAAATTAACGAAGAATCTATTGAAGATACTCTCTTTAAAAAGATCTAAATTTTCCTTTGGAAACATCATATTCAACTTTTTTGCCAACTTTTCCAGAAAGGCTGTAAGTTAGCTGTCCTCAGTGAGATGAAAACTAAACCATGAGATTGAAGTCCAACTTCTTATAGAAAATCGTACACTACTATGTAAAAGCACTCTGGACTCCTACAAATTCTACTGCTGTTATATGATATGACAAGGAGAATCAATAGTTGGCCCCGATTTAAGTAACAATAAAATCTGATATTTGCCCTCATAATGAAATAACCACTCCTACCTCTTGTAAGAATATCACTTCCTATTCCAATCAAATCAAGTTTGAAGTAACTAGTTTGAGTTAGTATTCCAACAGATGACCTTGGTGACAGGAAAACTTTGATGTCCATTGCCGAGTTGTGACGTCCGATGATCTAAAAGTAGCAAATGAGTCTGAACTCTGCTTGTAATAGGCCTTTGTTCAATGACACGGAGCAGCAGAGGCAGAGACAACATATTTACATTATTATATATTGGATAGGGGCCATAAGGCTGATAAACTTTGCTGGATTGATAAAAATAAACTTGTATTCTCTCCTCCATCAGCAGACACTGGAAACGGCATAGGCTGATAATTAAAATGATCGCCATCAATATGCTGAAAGGAATCCTTATGATCTGGTGCTTTACTTCCAGCTTGTTTGGTTGCAGTTTTCCTTCCAAAGCAGAATGCTTATCATCCTTCTCAAAAGAGATTGTTGTATATTTATTAATTCTTCCATGTTTTTCATTGCTTTTCTGTGTCTTAAAGGTTCCATAAATGGAAGAACTCATGGAATCAGATAAAGGCAGAGAAGAATATGCAGTTGAAGAAAACTGTTGAATCCTAGGGGTAGCAGAATCAGGAGAGAAAGCTGAAGTATGAGGTGACACACTTGGAAAACCAGAACATGAAGTCCTTTCCTGGAGCCTTGCAGATATGCAAGCGCAGAACATTCAAAAATTCATTAGGGGATTGGTGAGAATAAAAAATTGTGCAGATGTTAACTCACTGTTGGTATTTGGATAAAGTGTCTAGATGCTTGCTCTTCATTAGAGGTTTATACCTAACAAGCTCGAGTGAGCTCGTGCCTTATACGGCTGGGGACTCACCTCCTTCCACAGGTGAGGGCTCTTTTAAAGAAAAAAGGACAAAATCATGCCGATCTCACTCGACTTCTCATCGTTGTGGGATTTCTTTTTATCCCCTTCTCATTTTTACCATCAACAGGATTCATATTGGTTTGTCTTTACATATGTATAACCCTTGCTTCAGTTCTTCCTCTGTTGTTGGCGCCAAAAGTTGTCACTGGATCCACACTGGTTTGCTCTTACATATCTATGGCCCTTGCCCCGGCCCTTGCTTTGTTGCTGGTGACTTCTATCCTGAAAAATCTTCAAGGTATGATTATCACATTTTGTATAACGAGTAAGCAAAGGCAATGGAGTATCAGAAAATGCGAAACAATTTGTATGTAGTAACAGAATTTCAAACAAAGATGCTTGAAGCTCTTATTTAGGGTTTCCTGCAGTGTCGTCTCTTCAAACTTGTCATGTCCCCACTTCTGTTCATCTGTGCAGTTCAACAATTTCACTCCGTTTCTGATGCCCCTGGGACAGACAATGTTCAATAGAAATTCAAATTACACAGTAATGCTAATTATATGTCAAAAATAATGTTGCGATGATGAAAAAAAATCGAAAATCATGATGGCACTACAGAGTTTTTTTATATAAAATATATATATTTTGTCCTTATTATGATGAAATATATTTAATAAGAAATGAGTAATAAAACACATAAAGCAGTGTCCAAGGTTCAACCTCAGGATGAACTTGCATGGCAGCACTGACAGCTATTTATATCATTTCGGAAATGTCACATTGTTTGAGAAGGGATGATATTGGAACCACAGAAATCCCAAAGTTAAAGTGAATACAAAACTATTACTATTATCATTAATTTAGACCTGCCTGACCTCAGTGCTTACCTAAATGAGTAAATATAGAATTATTTTCGTTGTTCAAAACTTCAAATTCTTGCATCACGGATAGTGTTCACAAAATAAACATCGGAATTACAGGTCTTCCGCATAGGAAAAAAATATCAGAATTACTGTAATATGACAATGCGTGTGTGGCCGGAGTTCCATCTACAACAAAAAGAAAAAGAAAGAGAAAATAAGTATTTCACTATTTCTCAGAACATTTACAGGAAAATATATTTTCAGAACCTTTCAGACAGTATATAACAATCCAGCATAAACACACATCAATATGAATGTGTTCAATTAAGTATATATGAAAAAAATCAACCAAAGAAATTGCAAATACCTTCGACGTCGATGAAGGCCCCACTCAATCCGGTCATCGTGCATGTAGAACCAACCAGACGTAGGCACAAAAACTTCCTCGCTCTCAACCTTCATATTAGTTTTAACGTCTGAATATGAATGTGTTCAATCTCTCTTCCCTCGTTCACAACTACAATGTCTCGAAGGTGGCCTTGTTCTAGACTCACTTTATCTAGTTCTACTCCACTTCCTGCTTCTTCAAGCTCGTCATAGTACTCTGGAGCTCCACTAAGACCATCCGATTCATCAGAATCACTACTTAGGCCAATAGCAATTCTACGATGCGTTTCTTTGACGTTATCTTCTTCGCTGACTCTGTCATCATCACCGCTGTCGTCGCTTGCTTCCATTCTCCGTGCGGTCCACTGCAACGCTCTAGTATCGTCTTCGTCACTCTCGTACTCTACCACTGCCAAATTTCTTTCTCCCCAATCTGCCATTGATTGCAATTTTTCTATCGAAACATTCTGAAATCAAAGCATCTACAATATAGAAGAATCAGAAATTTTCTGAAGCAAAAAACATAGAGAAAAGAAAATAAGAAAAAAATATGAGAAAAAAAATTGTAATTTTATTGATTAATGGGAAAGAAAATAAGGGGAAAAAAAAGAGAAAGAAAATGATTTATAAACCAAATTCACTTGTATAAACTGCTGTAGATTTTGCATCTCTATTTTACTAACTTCTTTTGACAATATCTCGTCTTAATCATCCTACATTCCATATTTTTTAGATTTTCATTTTTTATTTTTCTGATCTGAATTTTAAATAGATCAATTTATTCTTTGATGAATGCAAACTTTTACTTTGCATCTGCAATTGCTTATGCTTGCCTGCACGTGCATCATCCTATACTTGCCTGCAACTGCAATTGCCTATGCTTGCCTATGAAATGCTATGATTAATATCTTTTCTTTTGTTTTAGCATATTATTGTGATCATGACAGAGTGCTTACATTTCTTTGGGTTCCTTGAGCTCAATGAAGCCCATAACTTGTATCCCATATTGCCTGGGCATTCATCAACTACTTATATCAACTACTTGCATTTGCTTCAATAATGCTATTGTTAGTTATAGGCCTCAACTTTTAACTTCCACTCCTTTTTAGATGGGAAAGAAGAAAACCCAATGAAAGGAAAAATGACCAGTAGGAATGTAGCTTTATTATGTCAAATATATTGATCCAAATATGTCATTGCACATTAAATATGTCATTACATCAATTTTATGCCAAAAAATTTTGACTGCACGAATCTTATATATTGTTACAGTTCTAGCTTGGCATGCTTAGTTGGTGCCAGTATACAAAGTCAACTTTGATTCTAAAAGTGAAGTTGAGTTTTTAAGAAGAGAAAGGTCAAACCTCCTTTATCCATGGCCTTCCATTTTTACCTCATCGTCAAGTATCATCTTATCAGTCTAACTATTGCACTTGGATGCTTCATTCAAACAATGCCTTTTATTTTTAACCACTTTTCTGTATCAACAAACTGTGGTGTAAAATGCTGTAGATTTTGCATCTAGCCTGCCTATCACCATAGGATATTGAAAGGTAAATAGCAAGAGAGCTTATAAAAGCAATGGATACTAGAACTATATACTTATCATAGCAGTGGTGGTAGCCAAAGATTGTAATAAGACACGGAACAAACACTTGGCCTAAGAATTGTGCCTGGTGCTTCAAAAACTAGCACTTGTTATTTTACATATGGATGCTGCAACATAATGCATTAACATCATAAGATCAAGACCTACATATAATCCAAAATAAATAAAGTGGAGACATCTCATCTTAAAAATGATGGCAGAGCCAGACTTCAAGACTGATTTGGTTAGTTAAATATCATGCAATATGAACAATTGGTAAACTTCTTTAGAAACTATTATAACACCTGTTGCTATTCCTGTTTTATTACACCTAGATGCACAACCTAGATCATCATGGAAAAATTGTTTATTGATGAATGAAGCTGGTATACTAACAATAACAGAAATGCAACCTAATTTGAGCAAATTCAATTTAGCAATAAGATGTTGACAGAATGCAGGGACATCAATAGATAGATGTTAACACTTATCAATCTTAGTATCACAGCAATGGATCAGATAGGACACAAACTAAAAGCTGACAAAAGAAAGCTCAATAGGATTATGAACTTACAATGAACATTGACATCATCTGGATACTTCTTCGAAAACTGCTTTGCATCAAATTTCCAATTCTAAGCACTGAAATTAAAATAGATGCAAATCACAAAACATGCAATATATTCATTTTTGGAAGAAGTAGCAAGCACAACCCAGCAAGTAGAGAAACAAATCAGAGGAAGCAGGACCAGAACCAGGAAACAGTAGCCACAGCCTGGAAAGTAGAGGAAGCAGGACCAGTAGGGGGAAGCAACACGTAGATGAAGCAGCGAGCAGGAAGTGGGAGTTAAAGGAGGAAGCAGCAACCATAGCCTAGCAACCAGAGGAAGAAGTAGCACGAGGAAGCAGGACTAGCAGGAAGACGTAGCACATAGAGAAACAGATGGAGGAGTAGCAGGTAGAGAACCAGAATGAGGAGCAAAAAGCAGCTCAACAAGCAATGAATCAGATGGGCAAGTAGTAGAGCAGTAAATGGGAAGAAAAGAAATAGAATGATGAGTAAGAAGCAGCTTGGCAAGTAGTGAAAATGATGGGCAAGCAACAAAGCAATAGCTAGGAAGAAGGAGGGAGTTTTCTGCTCATTTTCCGCTCACAAATAGGTAGAAAAATTTTGACGTGAGGCCCACATATGTTTTTCTAGCCATTTTCCTTTTTGCTTCTTTTCCATCCTTAACTAAGTAGATGCAAAAATCATTTTTCATCTAAATTTTCTGCTAAAATTTTCTTTCCGCTCTTTTTCCACTCTACCAAGCAGAGGGTAAGAAAACTTTTCGCCCTTTGTGCTTTAGCTCATGAGTCATGGCAGAGGAGGTAGAGTCATTTCTCGCTGGTAAGTAATTTTATTGATTGTAAATGGACTTCTAGAAAATAATTTCTTTTTTGTTGTTTAGATAATGGAAGAAAAAATAGTTTTTTTTTGTTTGATATATAAAAGTAAAATTTTTTTATTAAAAAATATCATTATACATGTAAATATCATATTTAAAATCATGATGTATAATAATTATTTTGTTATTATAATGTTTGTAAAACAGAAGTTAACAAATCTTTACTTATCAAAAAAATAAAAGTTTTGTACATTTTACATTAAAAGTAATATTGAAATAAGAATATTTAAATTTTTTTTCTCTCCATCATTTCTTCATAAAGTTTTATATTCAATTAGTTTTAACGTTAACTATATTTGTCAACTTTATTAATTATTTAAATATTTTTCTTAATATAATTTTTAATATAATTATTAAATTATTAACATTAGTAAAAATGGAAGAAGGGAGAGAAATTAAGAAATATGAAAGAGAGAGAGAGAAGGAAAGTGGGGGAAGAATAAAAAGATAGAGAGAGAATATAAGGCAAAGAGGAGAGAGAAAAATAATAAAAAAGATGGAGGAAATAAAAAAAAGGAGATAAAAATAGGATAATAAAAATAAGGAAGAGAGAAAAATAGAAGAGATAAAAGGGCAGAGAAAGAAAATTAAGGGAAATAGAAAGGATAAAGAGAAAAAAAATTAAATAAATAGAGAATAATATCATGTAATATAAGATGACTTAGAAAAATAATTTTTTAATTAAAAGAGTAGATTATTCTCTTTTAAATATATTATTATTTTTTATTAATCAAAATTTATTTTCTACAAGCAACGTAAAAGGCTTACAGCATCTGAAATGGTCCCACCGCCACACAGAAATAGTGAAGAAAGACGATCAGAGTAAAAATGATTACATGGAATTTTTTTTTATCCATATATTTTATAATATTTATTATCAAGCGATGATTTAAAGTAAATTTTTACGGCGGATTGTTTGGGTCAACAATATAAATTATAAGTTATTTATATTTGTTTATGTATTGCATAAAGTAATTTTAAATTATTTTTAACAGTATTTAATGTGTTATTATATTTAGTTAGATAATTATTTTATTAATTTAACACATAAATTTGCAAAAATTTGTTAAGAATTTATATATTTGCGATATTATATTTAGTAAATAGGTGATAATACATAATTATATTTATAATATTCAGTTAGGTGATAATTTTAATAATTTTTTATTTATTTTTGGTAATGTTTACTTTAACACATAATGTTGCAAAAATTTGGTGAAAATTATTTTTGATGTATCATAAACTATCATAATTATTTATTTATGTAATATATAAATAGTTAAATTAATTTTTTGCAATATTTAATAGATTACTATATTTACTTAGGTGATCATTTAATAATTTAACATATGAAAATTACAATTAATTTAATTAAATTTGGTGACAATTAATTTAATTAAATGAAAGTTACAATAATTTGGCAACAATCAATTTAATTAATTCAATGACACTCATCCAAGTTTTAATTTCTAGATTTCAATCTCTATGTATTTCAAAAACATTCTTAGATTTCTACAATGATTACAATCAGATACATTTAATTTGCATGTTTTCCTTAATTTCCCTAAAATTGTTAGTATAAGATGTTATGGAAATAATCAATCGTAATGACATGGATACTACGTATTTTAACATATTTAATAAAATATGATGTTTTAGACTATTTATCAATTTAATTTATATATATATATATATTAGATAAAGTCTTTGAAATATAGTTATGTCTAAATGAATTACAATTGATATTATAATTATGAGATAATTTTATACATATACTTATATCTCTAAATATCCTTGGTTGTTGAATAATTGAGAAAACATGATATCAATTATTCATAAATAAACCAACATTTGTTATATCATATTCTTCTAAAAGATTGCAATAATCTTGTAAACTATTTGATATGTTGATATCTGGATAAACATATAGGTATATATTATAGAACATATGATTGAACTAACTCGCTGTGAAGAACCATATGGAATGTTATTACGTGTCAATAGATTTCTCATATGAAAAATGATGTAAGTGATCTTTAGACTTGAGATCAACATAGTATTTTATGTATGTAGTCATGTAATTTGATTTTATTTTAAGCTTACACTTTTAAAGAGTAGATATAAATAATTTTGGGTGCACCACAAAGTACATGAAAGTAGTGATTAATCAAGAGAGAATTCATCATCTTTGGTAACAAGGCAAGATAATCAAAAGATGTTCTAACACTTATGTTATGATCAAAATTAGAGACCTATGTATTGATGATATACAAAAGGAGTTTTATGTATAATCAATTAATGATGCATAAAAAAGAGTATTATGTATAAGAGATTGTGAGATAGTGTATAGTCAAATATACACCTAAGATTGGACATTCATATTAGGGTTGACACTTAAACTATACTTTATGTCCAATTTAAATATAAAGAGATGAAGGGATTGAATTATATACTAACACTTTATCAGGAAAGATTTTGATTTCCACAAATCTATTCATAGCATTTAGGTGGTCATAAAGCTTTGCTAAAGGTCAATCATGATCTATAAATTTATTTGTGCAATTTGGGGAAGTTATGTTGAGCTACAAAGAGTTTTAATTCAACTAAGCTTATAAAAGCTTGTAAATAAATTCACTGCCAACATATATGGAAACTTAATGGGTCACACATACTTTGATCCAAGGTTAAAGAAAAAGTTAGAATGTAAAATGTTGTAAATTCAAGAGTTGAGTTAAGTAAACGTCTTGAAAATTTGAAATAATTAATTAAGTATTCTAATGTAACTAAAAGTGTTAATTAATTAATGATTCAATAATTCTAATGAAGATTATAATTAATAAATAGTAGTAAATTTCTAATGTTAATATTTAAATGTTGTGAAATATTCATATTAACCCCAGAAGAGATCATAAGTAAAGGAATTGTTTTTTGTTTAAAAAGTTATTTTAATAAATTAAAAGAATTAGAAAATGATCATAAAAGAAAGTTTATGAGTTTGGACTCATAGAAAAAATGTTTGTGTTTATTAGACATAAAAAAGGATGCATAAGGTCAACAAGTGTGGACTCATTAGGCCAAAGGGGCTGCATAGCTTGATGAGTGGATGGCACAAGCAAGGGTAAACCCTAGCTTATGCACCATTCAAGTTTGCTCCCCATTGTTGTGCTCTAATCTTTTCTATTTAAATAAATGAAATGCCAACCCCAATACATGTGAAAATGAACAACCCTAATGCGCTAACTCTCTTTGTGTGATCTCATTTCTTATCTCCTCCTTGCATTCAAACACCAACCCTACCTTTGTGAATTTGTGATTCCTTGGAGAGCTAGCATCTCTTAAATTGAGTGCTTGATTTTTTCACTTTACCTGTTATGTGAACTTGGTAGAGGCTTTGAGTCAAATTGGTTCTTGTGGATCACTGATAGTATTGGAGATTAAATTTAATGGAGTTACAAGGAGATAATCTGTAAGACTTGATCATGAGACTTGTTAGAGAGTTTGTTGAATTGCTTGCAAATCAAATTTAGATTTGGAGATCGAGGACTTTGAGGATAATTCTAGAGAAGGTGTAATTTAAATTATTACTTTAAATTATTCATTGGTTATAAATTAATTTATGAACAACATGAAACTGCTTTGCAAAAAAAAATTAAATTCACTATGC
The DNA here is from genome assembly GCA_026873985.1 of Saraca asoca. Taxonomy (NCBI): domain Eukaryota; kingdom Viridiplantae; phylum Streptophyta; class Magnoliopsida; order Fabales; family Fabaceae; genus Saraca; species Saraca asoca. The sequence continues at coordinate 15,279 of JANHAO010009735.1, forward strand.
ATATTTGATGCCTACATCAAATTTTTTTCCAACAAGGAGTATTAAAGCCCATGTTATTTTCTATTAATTCATTATTAAAAGATTTGATTATTATAGTGATCATAGAGATTATGTATATGCTGAAATTTGATTCCATATAATCAAAATTTTTCATTCAAAGTGTATAATTTTTCTGCAAAACCAATGTGGATTAAATCTATACTTTTGGATAAAAATTATACTAGAGAGGAACCAACTAACTAGCTAGTCAAACAACATGTTGGCTAACCAGCTAGCTAGCTAAACATAGTGGCTAGCCGAACCAGCCAGCTACGTTTGTGTGTTGGTTAGTTTCCAAGCTACCACACATGATGGTTCTGGCCACCTTGATTAGTTGTGATAACAATTAATTAGCCCCTTGATTGATTTTGATGACAATCAATTAGTCATATAATTTAATCACAAAAATACAATTTAGAAAATTAATTACAATCACAATCAATTTTGAGAAAACTTGCCTATGCAAACTTTCCTTAACTTTAAATCTAATTACAAATTGATTGAAAATAATTTTGGAATGTTTCCTTTTATTTTAATAATCAATATAAGTGATTGAAAATAATGTTGGAAACTTTTCTTTGTTTAATTTACTGATCCCAAAGTTTTAAAAAAGTATGATGGATTTGACTAATTGGTTGATTTTGAAATTAATTAAGGTCAATTTCCAAATTAGATTGATTGTGATGTTTTGATAATGGAATCAAATTAGTCAACTTATTTAAATTAAACATTAATCAAATAACTTGAAACATGACTATAATTTGAATCAAACAATTAATGTTTTATACTTTCTTGTCTTATATGTATTATATATACTTGAATGAATGAAAGGATGATTATAGACTAAAAGTTTTTATAAATATAATATATATTCTATTATTGGGGTTTTTTATTAAATAAGGCCTATGTGTCTTGTCTTTCTCTCAACTTTTGAATGTAAAATTCTTTTCTTATCTCACTCCCTTTGAATGTAACTCAAGGTTTCTTCTATATGATGTAATTAGTTACATATGATAGAATTATGAAATTTTATTTTTCTTTGGAAGTTATTGAAGAAGGACCTCAAAGCGTGATGGTGTATGACTTGTCAAGACAAGAAACAAACATCATGAAGATTTTTCCCTTTTATGGCTAAAGGGAAATAATTTTAAATTAGTCTATAATCATCCTATATAAGCTATGCATGCATATGATTTATATTGTGATATAAATGGTGATGTATGTATCACATAAGCTAGTTGATGTGTATGTGAACATAGACTAATTAAAGTGTGTATGTCATACATGAGACCTTTAATAGTTAAGCCCCAAATTAATTAAAAGGTCCCTCACTAATTTAAGTTGCATGTTAAGAACATGATTGATCACCATCTGTCAAATAATGATAATCAGAGATTGATTTCATGATAACTTGTTGGCCTTTATGAAGGTAACGCTACATTTTTTATTATCTTATTATTAGAACATAAGTAATGTTCTTGTTTAATGCCTTCAACTTCGTAAACATATATAGTTTGAATGGCCCTCGTCATGATTATATAGTGTTTGAGCGAAATTAGGTTTCACTTTAAATGATATAAATAAGGGGTTGTTAATAATGTTTGAAGTAGTAGATGATAAATGACAAAAAATTGTCAACCTAATTAATGATTAGGAGTTACATTAAGATGTAATGATGTGAGTTATCTACTTAATTTAATTTATTTGGATTTTTTGGCCCTCGTCAAGTTCAAGTAAATTAAACAAGGATCCTAACTTTCTACGATTCTCATCCAATGTGATAATCCGATTCTAATGACGATTCTAAGACAAAGGGTCATTAGAATTGAAGAAAATAATGAGAGTTCATTTTACGATAGTCCATATAAATTGAACGTTATAATTAGATACTAATCTGCTATATTCCTATTGAAGGTTATTAAAATGATGAATAACATCTCCTTAAGAAACATACTAATTGATAATAAGCTAATTGGCCCAAATTACGTGTATTGGTTATGAAACTTGAGGATTGTCCTTAAGCAGGAAAAGATAGGCTATGTCCTTGAGAAAAATCCTCTTGTACCTTCCTCTGAACGTTCAAGTGACTATGTAATTTTTAACTTTGATGGTTACTTGAAACACCAAGAAAATGCTGAACAAGTAGCATGTGTCATGTTGGTTTCAATGTCTCCTAGGCTTCTAAAGCAACATGAAAATGACTCCCTCTAAGATAATTCTACATTTTTAAGAGTTATATAAAGGGCATGTCTATATTAAGAGATATCAGGTATCTCGTGAACTATTCAACTACAAGAATGCTAAGGGATCATCTATTGCAACTCATGTACTAAAGATGTCAGGCTTACAGAAAGATTGGCCCAACTTAACCACGTGATCAATAATATAAAGACCTCTCTTGCAAAGTTATTCAACATGCTTAAAACTACTAAAACAACTTTAAAAAAGGAACAACATAGGTTGATGGTCAACACTTTTTCTAATCTTGAGAAGGGAAAGAAAAAAAAGAGTTTTAAGGCTAAGGATGAGGTTAGGAATGTCAGTCAAATATAGGTGCCCTATAGTCAATTTGATTGGGCTTTATTGCATCTATGACTAAGCTTTCTATGGATTTGGATAATAAAGGTTGATTATTCATCTTATATTGCATATTATGATCATATTTATGATTCATGCATAAGTAAGATGAAGTCCATGGTGAGAAGTCCATTTGATCAATCCTATAAAGGATTATGGGATTGTGAAAGTGATTTTAAATGGATAACTTCTACACTAAAATGACATTAGTTGAGATATGATAACTGGGCACTATCAAGATCTGTTGAGACTAGACGATGTGGTATTCCTCATTTGATGGTAGTCATCCTCA
>JANHAO010009736.1:0-18151 GCA_026873985.1 Saraca asoca
TGTCCTGAGTTGAAGTATACGTGAAGATCATTGTAAGATGCAGTTAATACAAATTTGTGAAGCAAACAAAACTATAAATTAAGCACAAGATATAAACAAAAATGGACTTGAATCATAGGAAAATTTTGAATAATTTTTCAGCATGATTAAGGCATAATCATCAAATCACTCAATATATCTATATGAATGCTTAAAGGAAACCAAACAAACAAGTGAAATGGACCAATAATAAAATAAAAATAAATATTGATATTTATACAAGAATGCACAGGAAAATGTGTAACAAATGTAATAGTATTAATATGCCCACTCAATCCCCGTTCAACGTTTTATCTGTTTCATTAAGAACTGATAGAGTATTCAATCATTTCACCTAAATTTAGAAACCAATGAGTTTTGTAGCGGTTTGGTCTCTTTTTATTCATCTAATTAATTGTTGGATACTGTTGATTACCTATAAAACTAGATTTTGGCATTGACTTATTCTTCAGTGCTACTTTATAGGTAGACGGAATTTATAATTCAATGTCAGTGTAACTTAATGGCCAAAAATTAACACATGACCAAGGGCCAAGGATTCAAGACCTAGCACCAAGAATACTAATACTTATTAGATGATCGTCCAATACAACTTAAAGGATTCTGATTGGCTGTTTCGTTATCCGGTTTTCTGTAGTTTTTAGCCTTTTGGCCTCTTATCTTTGAGGATTGCTTATCCTCTAAACATGTACTCTTCTTTCTTTTAATAATACCTAATTTTTCCTTAAAAAAATTAACAACTCAAAGGACCATTTACAAAAACCGAAATTCTAGTTCTAAATAAAGCCATCTACTGAAATCTAACAGTATAAATTCAGTACTGCATATAATTAAACTGCTTGATGACTAAAAGGAGAGCTTCAAACATCAGAAAAAAATATTGGTCTTTCTCATCTTCATTTTGCAGTGTCAATAAGATAATAAAAAATCTGATATTTCAGAGTTGATTTATAGGAGCTGGCTGAGAACTGAAGATTGTGAAAATGATGGTGACAGTCGACGGCAGAGTAGCAGAGCCAGAGAGGGCGTCACTGGGGGATGGTGATTGCAAATGTTGCTAAATTTGACATGGAAGTATGTGAAAAATTTGTAGTTATAAAAAAAAATTCATACAAACCAGGTCCCCAATCCCAAAATGTCAAAGTTTTAGATCTATCCCTGCAAAGCAGATGGTAGCAGTGTGTGTGGTGGTTGCAATTCAGCAACCATGATAATCATAATAGCAAAATATTGGGAGAGTGACAGTGGTAATGGTCAAAACAAGGTAATTATTAGTGCTGACAATGGTGGCAGAGAAAGTTATATTGATAGTAAAAGAGGCAACTGCTGGTAGTAAGGAACACTGAGCACTGACAATGATGTGGGTAGTCGTGCAAGGATGAGCATAGCAGCATTGCAAGAGGAAAAATGTCAAGTGTTGGTGGAACTGGGGCCCCAAATTAATGCTGTAGTGGTGGCACAATGTTTGCATTGTCTTAACAGGATATGAGTGATCGTAGGGTAATCTAAAAGCAGACCTCTTTCCAATAGTGGTAAAATATATATGCACTACAAACCTAGTCTACAGAAGTATGAAATAGAAAATACTGCACCATCAAATGCAATTAACACAATAAAAGCAGCTTTCTTTTATTCAACACTAAATAGGGGACTATCAAGCACCACACATGTTAGAAAAAGGAGTGTTCCATATACACTAAAATCATTCAAGCTCCCACTCCAAACCTTGGTTCAAGTGGTCCCCAAAGCGCATGGTAGCTCTAGACCTAGGTATCATTTTCACAATAATGGGAGTGACCACTCCTGTATTGGACCATGAAATATGATCCTTTAACAAGTTCAACAATAGAGGGAATAGTCCAATGTGTTAATTATGGGCCCCATGCTTCCTGAGTAATCACATCTACTCATCTAACAGTTTACATAAAAAACGAAAAGTAATATCTGTTAGGATGTAGAGATAGAATATATGATTAATAAGTCATTAGGTTATTTAGTTAGACTATAATACTAGAGATAAGTCATAAGTTTAGATAAGCCAATAAGTTTTATTGAGTTTTATTAGAACTTTACCTCTTGTATAAGTTCTATATAAATAGAGGAGTGGGGTTAAGTAACAGTCTTATTTATTTAATTAAATGTGTTCTCTCCAAACTCTTTAGTCTCTCTCTATTTCTTCTCTTTTCTAAAGCCCTAATTATTTTCTCAACATGATATCAGAGTGGTATTATCCGCTTTGAGACCTTGTGGGTTATACTGCTTTTGACAACCTCAAAAAGGTTAAACTGTCAATGTAGAATTTAGGGTTTTTTTTTTGGGGGGGGGGGGTTGTTGAGTTATTTAATTTCGTAAAGAAAAAAAAGGGAAAAAAATTGAGTTGTTGCTCTAGTATATTTTCAGGTTTATTTATTTTTCCTTTTTATTGTTGATTGAGCTTTCGTGAAAGAAGAATGAGAAAAAAATGAGAGCAGAAAAAAATTCTTAAGTTAGAAGTTGGGTATTAATTGCAACCCAAGGAGTGTTTGGTGGTCGCAATACTTTCCAAAAAAGGCAGTGACCTGACAGACCAGAAATAGAGATTCCTTTCTAGTGTAGTGTTTCGAGGTAGCTTTGGTTTAGTGTTTTCTGATGTGTTGACAATGGAATTTGCTATGCAATCCTCTAGAGTTTGTTTCTGGGCAGGTGGAGGTGTAACTTGGTGAACCGTTATGAAAAGTACCTTTGCCAGCAATGTTTGTGGCTGGCGGTAGCGGTTTCAGTGCCGGAAAGGTGTTAGTCTAGCTTTAGGTCTTAAGATTTTATGGGAGTGGCTGAAAGTGTCATCAGTTGAAGACCTTCCCAATGTCCTAGGTGTTTAAGGGTAAACTTTTGGCTGCAATTCTTGTCGGAGCTCTAGCAAACTGAAAATAGGTTACATCGGATCTTCCCAAGTTTGTTGAAGGCTCAGATATGGTTGGCCGTGTTTGGTGATGATGATGAAGCATATGTGGATTGTAAGAGTGATTCTGATAGAGATAGTGTTGAGCCGAGTGAGTCAAAGCTGAGTTGGGCAAGTTAGTGCTGAGTCCAGATTTTATTAGCTCTAGTTTGGCTGTTTTGGCTGATTTGTTGCTATTTTTGGTGCTATCATGCTGTCAGACTGTTTTTTGGTGAATTTTGACACTCTTTGGTGCAATTGGTTGGTTTGCCTCTGGGTTGTGAAGCTTTGAGTGATTTAAGTACAGGGTTGTGTGCTTTTTTTGGTTGCTTTGGCTGCAAACTTACAGTTCTAATTGAAGTTGGCTCTGGTTGTCTTCTTTATTTTAATTTGGCTTGATTTTAGGTTATTTGGTGTATTTTGGCGTTTCATGTGATTTGGAACACTGTTTGGCAAATTTTTGTGCCTTCATGTGATTTGGAGGATTGTTTGGCAAATTTTAGTATTTCATATGATTTGGAACACTATTTAGCAAATTTTGGTGTTTCATGTGATTTGGAACACTGTTTGGTGAATTTCGGTGCTTTCATGTGATTTGGAGGACTGTTTAGCGAATTTTGGTGTCTTTGTGTGATTTGAAGCACTGTTTGACGTGACTTGTTTTTGTACAAGTCTAATTTGGTGAGGTTATCTTCAATATTAAGTGGTTTGGACCACTAATTTGATTGCATGACTTGTTTTAATGTCTTGGAATTGGCTTCAATAAATACAACTTGTGAGTAACGTGGTTTGTGATAGTATCGGTGGTTTTGGCATAATTCCAACCATAGATGCTGGTGATTTTGAGGACCAGCTAAGAAGTTTAGGAAGCAACTCAGGGAAAGCTAGGAGAAGACTTATAAAAGCTGTATTGTTTGTGCCTTATGCCAAGGAAAACAACTGGAAAAAGGTCGAGGGAGCAACCCAGGGTAGTTGGCTAAAAACTTCTAGGAATTGTATCTACCGAGTATTTTGCGTTATTTTTAGGGTTTGTGAGTGTTTGGTTCAAGGGGAGTTGTCCGCATACTGTGTTTGTTGCAAGTCGTTTGTGCAATTTGAAGTTTGTCAAGTTTTCTTTATAGTTATCTTTATTATATTTTATTTTTGAGAATTCAAAATTAATGTAATAAGTTTAAGCTTTGGAAGCTTCAGCTTAAGGGGAAGTGTTAGGAAATAGAAATAGAATATATGACTAATAAATCATTAGATTATTTAGTTAGACTATAATACTAGAGATAAGTCATAAGTTTAGATAAGCCAATAAATTATTGAGTTTTATTAGAACTCTACCTCTTGTATAAACTCTATATAAATAGAGGAGTGGGGTTAAGTTTTTCAATGAACTCAACAGTCTTATTTATTTAATTCTGTGTTCTCTCCACACTCTCTACCCTTTCTTTACTTCTCCTTCCTAAAACCCTAATTATTTTCTCATCAGTATCTATGATGGAAACATAATATCTTTTATATTTTGCCACAGCCCAAATGTTCACAGGTTTAAAGCGCTAGTGAATTGGTACAGGTTGGATTAAAGATGGTTTAACTGTCAGATCAACTGGTCATTTCAGGGTATAAAAAAGCTTTTATAGACAGTTTCTCCTCTTCAATGCTTCAGATGTTAGCAGAATAGACTAGATCAGTTTCTTGTTACCACACAACTAATACAATCTCATTATTAGCTGACTTTTACTTCAAGAAAGGGGAGAAATAGGGTTCTTCACCAAGTTCAAATTCCCTAAGACCTGGCAACTAGAAGGGAAGAGATGGGATTAAAATTAAGGCTGGCAAAAAGTTGGAACATTCATCCAATCCTCATCAATCAAGCTCAGATGTGGCAATAATCATAAGAAAATGATAAAGCTGCCGTTGATAACAAAAACATTTATACATTAGAAGGTCCCACAAAATCAAATTTTTTAAGCCAAAAGTTGATTTAAACAAACACTTGTACCTTAAACATTCCTTCAAGTTTATTTGTGAACTGGCTGCCGCACTCAGTCTTCAGCTGTATTGATGATAGCACAATGTTAATATAGCTAAATATGGCAACAAAGAACCATCTAATAAATTCAAAATCAAACAGGAATAAAAAACAATCTTTAACCTTGGAGATCATAGACTTCTCTGCATCAATAGAGGCACTCTTTCCTAAAAGCAGTCTTTTTGCAAGATCTTTCTTATAGAATGCTTCAAACACATCCTTGCCCTTAAAACACAAACAGGCACCGAGAGTCAAGTAGTCTTCTCAGTATCAGTATGGATAAACAGACAACAAGAGTTCACAATAACACCAAAAGCATAGACATAATATATAAGAACGAAACATAATTGTTAATTGCCTCAACAAAGAAACATCAAACATACCTGAATGAACCTGAATAAAACCAGAACTTTATCAAGCGTACCCTCCAATTCCTCTTCAGAAGTACCCTTATTACCTGCACGGAGCTTCTCGTCCAGAAACTTCGCAATCAACTCTGCAGGTCGATTCTGTCATAGGAAAAATAGCTTAACAAAGTGACTTGATTGCTGATCACACCCAAATAATTTCAAAGCATCAGTTAACCTAAAAGCTTAAACTTGCTGAGGACCAAAAGGCGCATTTTAGCTCATTTTACAAGTCCTCTCATGTGAACATCCACTGAGCATAAGCAGGGATAAAGTTAATCTCATCAACACCTTGTGCCAAAATTAAACAATAAAAATGGGACTGGCAAAGAAGGAACTATGGGCAGAACAACAATGCTTTGGATGGGAACCAAGGACTAACTACTTAGAAAGGAAGTGCTAACAAAACACACACACACACCCAATACCTCACTTAAGTTGACTCAGAACCCATTGTAGGAAAATTTCCACCTTAGGGGCCATTTCTTCATTTCAATATGAAAACTAACCAAAAAGCAAGCAAGCAAAGATGACAGAAAAATGAAAAATACCTGGCGAAGATTGATGAGATGCTCAAAGGCATCTTTGATGGTGATACAGAAAGCTTCATTCTTGGAGAAGCTTTCTTCCCATATTGTGTCAAGGGAAGCCTTAAATTCTAGGAGGCATGAAACCATATCTTTGTCCTTCTCCTCATCCATAACAATTACCTGACCAGTTCTCCTGATGTATGAACTAAGGGCATGCCTTAACGACTCAAGGGAATTGACCCTTGAAAAGAGTGAGTACATTCTCTGGAGGTCTTCAATACGATTTCCATCCATTAGTATTGTGAAACCCTGCCAAACCCAGAGACACAATGAATAACTTTAAGTGATGGAAAACACTTGCATAAGAGAGATTTGACCATAGAGAATCAGAAAACTAATAATCTGCACCTTATCAAGAATGGAAGGAATATGACGTTCAAGAAGTTGCTTTTCTGCTGTTGCTATTAATGGCTTTCTAGTACTTGCATCTAAGTAGATCAAGCATCTTTCATGTTCCTCATGCAATCTTGTCTGAAAGAACAAATATCCAAAAATACCCCAGCAGTATATATACAGTGAGATATTTTATAATTTTTATTCAATATGCAAAGAAAGATAACCCCTTTTGTCAGATAAATTCTGTTTGAGTGTGTTACATTGTTAATATAAGTAAATACCAAAAGTAACACACATGACACAGCACTGTCAAAAATTTAGGACAAGATACAATACAAGGGAGTGGGAGGAAAAGAAGCACCTCCACATGTTTTAAGTAATCTGGAACATCAGATTGCTGCATGTATTTTACACCTTCAGCAGCATAAAATTCAGAGGTGCGTTCAAGAAATGGCTTCTCAAAGCTTTCTGCATAAATACCCAGTGCAGTAAACATCTTCAAAAGGTGGTTTAGAAGAGTTCTATCCACTGCTTCACCTAATCTGAAAGACCAGACAGCAAAATGTAAGCTGCAAAGCACATTCAATCATTTCAGTCTGATACATACACTGATGGATAAGCCAACAAATTTTCCTATGTAAAACAAGAAAATTCAAAGCCTAAGCTCTTTGAGATGATCAGAGGAATGATAATTAAAGTTCTCAAAGATCCTGACAAGAAGGCATCACCCAAGGATAGAATTTGAGTTGGCTGAATTCATTCAAAATGAAAGAGATTAATCAAGTACTAGACCCATTGTTGCAAACACCATTAAACAGAGAACACTCGAGCAAACATTATTAGCCAAACTATTCAATGTGATCGGTCAGTGCCATTTAAAACCTAAGACATGGTGAAAATATTTTCATAAGTTCATAAACATATATTGTCACTGAGAAGCAAATTTGATCTTTCATAAAACATGCACACTCATCGAGATATTTTAAGGATCAATTACCATTAACTCAACTAACTGCATGAAGTTAAACAATTTACAATATATTTCTTCATATGTATCCACCCTCACTGTTTAGGGCAAGTTTGGTAGACCTGAAAGTGGGACACAATAACAGACTAGGCAAAAATTTGATGTGTAAATTAATAATTTAGCTTGGTATAGCAAAAACAAGGGATGGCAGAAAATTAGATGCACTTTATTGTCATGGTCCACCTTTCTACCAAGCACCAACCAGTAGTAGTTACAACCTTACATTTTTACATCCAAATTTTCTACCATCTCATTTTCCGCCCTTGTTGCTAAGTAGGCCCTTTGTTGTATATCATCATAAATGAGAAAACTAAAAGGCAGACAAATGCTTGAATTTTATCCATATCCAAAATGTTGCAAAAGGGAAGAAAGTTGAGACTTTCCTATGTACTCTAGCCAGATGCCCAATCGCATGCAGAGTGATATACAGTAAATTTAACAGAGAAAGCAATGTAATGTCCTGGAGAAACCTTGGGTGTGTCTTCTCAACTTGGAGAGGATGGTGAAAATTGATTGAATTTCAAAATAATAAAATGCATACAAAATAATTCAGCCCAGAAAGATAATGAAACAATGCATGTTGATTATTTAGTCCCATTTAAAGGAGGCATTTCACAAGTTGTAAAGCATGCAGAATGGAGTAGCTATTTCTTTCCAATGTCTATTGGAATTGAATGATAATTTAAATTTTATTTCACTCCCACATTTGCTGTGCTTTCTTTGGACAGGATGACATATACATGAATACATGTTGTGTACAGAAATATCGAGAGTACCTTTCCACTTTAAGAAAATATCTATATAAATATATATATATATATATATATTAACCAGGAAATAGGGCAGTTGACATGGTGACGGTGATAGGAGCAGCAGCACTAGGCAACTGGTAGAAGGAAGGCTTTGAGGTCAGCACTAGGTTTCCGTCTTTTAGGGGACAGGGCTGTCGCTAAAGACAAAAGAAGAAAAAGGGAAAAAATCACCAATGAAAAGAAGGATCACGTTCTAGGTGATCCACAATTCTTCAGTCCTGCCTCCACAAGGGAAGTAATAATTCCTGTTTTTTGGCAAATAAAGCGCCACAAAATGAGTGGCCATTTTTGGTCATCTCCACACCCAAACAGGGGAATGGCTTCAACAAATAGTACTGCTATACACCACAAACACAGTTTGCCTAGTCCAGACCATAAATGCCCTATGGCAAAATTAACTCCAAGTCATCATCCATTTTATTTATATATTTTTGATAGTAAAAGAATCATCATCCATTTTATTATCATTGGCATGCAAAGTCAATAAATTTGTCTGTTTTATTCAAGTAATAAACAAGATTAAGTGTCTAAAAAAGACTGGGCAGAAAAAAAAAAAATTGCAATCTGAAAGAAAACAAGGATAAAACTTAATATGCATTCAAAATGCCAGCACAGCTACACAAGTCTACTAGTCCTTTACAACATCAATTTACCTTTCACTGTCAATCATCCGTAGAAGGCCAGTAACAGTTTTGTGTTCTACTTCTGCAGATAGTGAAAGATGTTTGCGGAAAAGTTGCAGGCCCATGTCCCATAATGACCGTACATTTGGTGTTTGTTTGACATATGTCCTATCTAGGTACAAGGCTATACCACGAATCATCAGCATTTGATCACAAAGATCCTGCCAACATTTTTCAACAAGAGATAGAAAAACAACCAAATCTGGGCTTTGGCCAACCAAAGACTGCAGTACTGCATATATGTGTGCTTCACACTCCTTTTCAATCCGTTGATAAAGATTTCCACCCAATTTATGCAGGCAAAGATCGTTCACAGCCTAGGGACAAAAAATAGATATTTCATATGAAACTTGTTAATGCATGATGAGTATTCAGGGCCTATTAAACTATATCACAAACAAACAGAATAAAAAGTGTATTTCCAATATTACCTGATAGAGTTTCTCCAAGTCACAAGAATTAGGTTGCTTCAAGAATATAGCACAGATAGCCGACTTCAATTTCGCCCATGTATCCTCCTCAAAATTTGGAGGCAATGTCGGTAAAGCTTTACAAGAGAAAAATAACTTATGAATAAAATAAAGTAATCACCTTATTCATAAGATTAATATTTAGAATTATCACCTTATTCATAACCTTAATGTTGAACACTGTTTACAATACTAAGGTAAACCGATGGATGCCAGTATGCAAGGGTTTAATACTTCTATTTGGAGTTGTGAATTGAGGGATTTACCTTTGGCTAATGCACAGTTTACGACGCCAGTTTCCAAAGACAGATTGCTGTCCACTCATTTAAATAGGTTTCTGGTCACTAAAGAGTAGGAGGATGTGTTTCCAGATTTTACTCAGGAAGTTTTGCCAACACCAGTGTCTGATCATTTCCCTTTTCTCTTGGAATCCAGCCGGATAAAATGGGTTCCAATCCCCTTTTGTTTTGAAAACAAGTGGCTGCAGCATCATTCTTTCATTCAACTTGTAAGGGATTCATGGAGTGGACTGGTTATGTTTTATTAAAAATAAAAATAAATTTTGTCAACAAAAATTGGACGTGTGAAACAAGGAAGTCTTGGGTGACATTCTAGTTAAGAAGTATCCCTGGTTTGTGCATTGATCTTACCAAGAGTGGAGTGGCAGGTTCCTAGACCTCACAGGGTTGTCTCCATTTATGTGTGTAATGTGCTCACAGAATTCAGAGACTAATAGTTTATGGAACAAGCTTTTCTCTCTTTTTGGTGTACCATAGGCGTGCGCAAAGAATTTGGCAAGTATTTTTGTTGAACACTGCCAATGTATTTACAAAAATATATCTACTGTAAATAGACAAAAGAAGCTTGCACTACTTAAGTTATTGCATATGTTGGTTGTCATTTTTTATTGGCATGTCCAACATAACTATAAAACAGACTTCAGAGATCTTAAGGTTGAAGAATTGGATATAGGCATAAGCAGTTGGTAGAAGACATCTGAAATTTCACTTTCATTACATGAATGCTTATCTGAAAGCCGCCCAACCTACAAACACCATTTTGGAATTCATAGGTAGCAAAGCATGGGCCCACAAAGGTAATCTATCAAAAGGAGGACAATAGAGATCAATAATGGCTTCAAACAAAAAAATTGTACGTAATAGAGCTTTTCACAAGGTTAGGAAATTAATCAATAGCATCTGTCAAACAAAATATGCTATGAAATTTATAACATCTAGCATCTAAAATCAGGAATTGCCTTGGGATTTGAAATGAAGTTTTGGTTCTTTGAAGGTAAGCATCAAATTGTTACTTTTGGTTTAGCTTGCTCCTTGCTGCAATGTAGACAAAGAAACTGAGTTGTTTAAGTTCTTCTTTTACTTCTTTAAGCTGATTAAACCAGAATGAAAGATGATTTTGTAAAGCAAATAAAAAATAACTGGTTTAGACCATTATAGACTTGTGGACTTTGACTGACCCTTTGGCATGGGATTGTGTCTTGTGAATGGTTTCTTCATATCACAAGCAAAAATAGTCTTAATGATTATAACTTGCATATCATAATAAAAACAAACTACTGCACGCACCAAGCAATTTAGATCACTCATGTGAATCTATAGTAGCATGGAATAGTGACTAGAATAACGTACGGTACCATTCATGATTCGAATTGTTCAATTCAGCTGATTTTGGCTATTAGGTTTCCAGTGAGTCTCAACATGATCCAGGGCATGACCCGAATGCAGTTATTATTTTTCAATTTTTTTGCACTTTATTATAAAATAAAAAAACAAAAAAATGAGGGATGAGTAGATCCCCCTTCCCTGAATCACCACCGATCTCCTCAAGCTCTTGGAATTACCACTCTTTGCTAAACTTAATAAATTTCCTTGTCCTATGAGGAAATCTTTACGATAATGGAAAACTGCATGAAACAGAAATTTCCTCATGCAAGTTTAATGTATCTAGAAGTAGGTAAAGATATCTATATCACTCTAGGTTGTCCATGAAATTTATGGTTTTCCTTCCCATTGAGTCAGATGTGGATTCTAGGCCACTTGACTAGGCCTGATTTCTAAAAATTCTAACGTTCATTTCCAACCAAATACACAAAATGACAGCAAAATGAGCACAATCCTAAACAATCCTCTTTTCCTTATTACCCCCCAAAACTTTGAGGAAAAAAAAAAGGTAGATAAAAAAAATCTCAAATTTTATGGAAAATCCCAAGAAATATTAAATAGAGAAAAGAATTTGCTCCAAAGCTCCCTAGCCATATTGTAATACAAACAGAAGTGACTACTGGTCTCTGAATTTCGACAAAAATCAAACACATATCTAGCGACAAAGTCTTATGAAGACTATGCAACTAACGCATATCATTAGTGTTGATCCTGTTGAGAACATCAGTCTAAACAAAGACTTTAACCCTAGAAAGAACCTTGACTGTCCAAAAAGAATTAGAAAAAGATAAAAGCTTATCTGAAGGTTTTTTTAACCAAAAACTCAAATAAATTTGCAAGTAGAAGAACAAGATGGATCTAAAGACCATGAACATCTATCTAGAATAAGTGAAAAGTTAAAAGAATCAATAAAATTTGTCAAAACATGCACTTTAGAAGCCTCCCTATAATTCAAATTCTTCAAAAGTGAAAGTTCATACAAAATCAGAACCTTCTCAATGAACAAACATATAAATAATTGCATTATGAGGTAGATAAACGATAAAGATGCTAAAAACAATCCGAGAAAGCAACCTCTCCCAACCAAGGGTCCTTCTAGAAAAAGAAACGAGAATCATCCTCCAATGAACAACGAAGTAAAAGAAGAATAAACTTGAAATATTACTCTCCAAAGGTTTCTGTGAGTTGCTTAGCATCCCACCCATTAAGATGAAGAAGTGCCTTGATGATTTTTTTGGCAGATGATATAATCCTAGTTGAGGATTTGAGAGGAGTCAATTATAAACTTGAGTTGCAATGCTTCAGGCATTATTTCTTAAAGCATAATACCCCTCAAACTCAAGGGAAATTCTATCAAACTGCTACAAGACTAGAAATGCTATGTGATGGTGACTGTTGGACATTGAGTTGCCAACATTAACAAAAATAAGTGTGGCAGGGATGAGAATGTTGAGGTAGATAAGTGAACATACAAGAAAACATAAGATTTTTAGAGAGTATATCCAAGGGAGAATTGAGTAATACCAATTGATCAGATGACAAAAACAAGTTAGGGTGGTTTGGACATATCAGGAGAAGGCAAATGGAAAAATCTATCATCGGAGCACAGTCCAACTAAAAGAGGTAAAGGTAGACTAGGAAAAACTTAGAGAAACAATAAAATAAGATCTTGTTTCAACTGGTTTACAGAAGAAATGATCTCATAATAGAGCACAATGACGTCGATTGATCCATGTAAGCCAACCCAATCTCATAGAATAAGGAGTTGTCGTTGTTGTGATAGAGCTCCAATTATCAGTAAGGTATCATCCATAACACAGCATACCAAGTAAGTAGGTCTGATTCTCATTTCCAATCGTAAGGTACATTTTCTAATAAAATAAGTTTGACTTCTATCTAATTAATCACATAAACCCACGTATATAATTCAAGTTCCCGTATTATAGATAAACAGCTAAAACTCAATAAACTAAAACCCCTGTAGCACTGATTACAGTAATACAGAAATTCAACAGAAAAACAAAGTAATAATCAAACAAACAATAACCCATTATTAACCAATCCATTTCCAAACTCGCAAACCCTCAATTAGTAACGGATTCATAATTAAAGAAATAAAATACTCAAACAAAATGAAAATTCATACAGAACTTGTAGCAGTGGCACAATTCCAATGAGAGAAATGGAATCCTACCTTTATGGAACTTGATTAAGAGCTTCTTGGCAGGTTGAGGTGGCGTTGCTTTCTTCCTAGACAAATTGGCGGCCATGACACCACGCGCATTAGGGAGTGAACTAGGGTCATCGGTTTTAAGATCCTCATCGAGAGCCATGGAGGATGGATCAAAAACTACGTCATCGGCTGGATTGAAGTCCTGGTGGTGACTGTGAAGGCCGTTTTTGTTGCCGTCGATAGAGCAGGCCACGGCCTGAGACTTGGCCTTCTTCATAAGGGGAGAACGGACTGCGGCGTTGGCTGCGGCGGAGGTGGCGGAGGAGCTGCTGCTTGTGTTGGAGGTGTCAGTGGCGTTGGTGGCTGAGCGTTTGGTTGGGAGAGACATCAAAGTGATCAGCAGGGCATTGTAAGCGAATAGGAAAAGAAGACGAGGACGAAGAGTGGAGAAAGCTACAGATAATTTTTTTTATTTTTTATTTTTTGTATTGGTTATTCTTTTCTTTCAGATAAAACTAAAATATTTAACATTTTTAAAAATAGCTCATAATGTGAAAATTAAATTACCAGATTACTACATTTTTTTTTTTAGCTCTACACCTAATTTTTGAAATTTGAACCACTTATTCATTGTTTATAAAATAGCTAAATATAAGAAAAATGTCCTGTTTTTCGTCAAAGTCTCAAGCCCCAGCTAAAGAGAGAAAAAGAAAACTATTTATGGGATGAAGATAATAAAAATAAAAAAGTTCAAAAACTATTTACAAATTTTTTTTTGTCATTAGAAATCGTTAGATTTCATTTTATTTTTTATTGAATTAGGATTTAGTATAATAATTACAATTCCAATTATTGTCATATTTGATTTTTAATTTGTATGAGATTCAAAAAAATTGTCATACATTTTAGGTGGTCAAATGCAGAAGTTACCACATTAAATTATTTTCTATTTTCTATCTTTTGGGCTCGGCAAGATTAGGGATGTATATTTTACTAGTGGGTCAGGGCTTTTCAGAGTAGAACTGGGCTAGGTTTAAAGACTAATTAAGGCCACTGTGTTAACGTGTGTGCAGATCAATAGGCTAGCCATTGGCCTATATGATTTTGCAAACTCATTTTACTTTTAATTTATTATCCACCGCAAAAATAGAAGTATTTAGTCACGGTTCAATAGCAATGATTTTTAAAAACTGCCGCAAAAAATAAGGATAATTACTAAGGCAATTTTTAGCAACGATTAAGTGAAAAGCACCATTATTTACATGAGTTTAGCGACGGTTAACCGATGGTAGTTATGTAAATCGTCGTAAAATGCATAGAGAAGTAATGAGTTGTGGGTTCGAGTCCTCTAAAGATACTCTAAATGCAGAAGATCTGGTTTCATCTGTTACAGCATAAATGTGTAGTAGCATTTTTGTCTCCTATTTATGCCCGGTAATAGTTAAAATTTTTGTTTCTTGAAAGTAGCCATTTTCTTCGTTGAAACCTTAGAGATTGTTGTCGATTGAAGAAACCAACTAGTGAAGATTGCTGGGAACAACCAAGTTTGCTTGCTGAAACTCATTCCGTCTATTCTCAATTGGTAGGATCCTCAATGCTCTTCCAAATCTAAGTCAAGTGTTTCATTTTTTGCTTATTTGTAATTGCTTTTTTGACTAATCTGCTACGAGTTTTCTACAAATCCGTAGGATAAATTAAAATTTTAATTCAGTGGTTCCAACTTCCACCTGATGCAATTTCGATGGAGTGTCAAATGTTTACTCTATACTTCCACCTGATTCAATGGACTGTTGGAAAATTTTGTCACCTTTTTCACCTTTATTTTAATAGTCATCTTTACCTTGTATCAAATGTACAGAATATTAGTGCCAAGTTCTCTCCTTTTGGAATTTCACTCTTTTATCTTAATCTAATTGCTTTCTATTGATGGTGAAATTTGGTAAACCTAAATCTCAATCAATCGGAATAGTTATTGAAATCCGCAAACTATAACTTGATTGGATGAATGTGAGATGAGGAGAAGGAGAAGGAGAAGAAGAACAACAAAGGCAAAGAGGGTTTTTTAACATAGTTTAGTTAAAGTTAGTGTAACCCTTTCATCAACAGTAGCTTATATTAGCTTTGTGTGGTGATTTCACTATTTTAGCTAGCAGAACTAGAACACAAAAATTTTACCATTACTTTGGCAGAGTTTCAGTATGTATTTTTCACTATATATTACAATGATCCTTCCCCTATTTATAGAAATAGAGAGGGTTACAAGTATAATTTAACAAATTGTAAATCTATTTTGTTTGCCGTATTAGGCAATAAATGCTAGGTAATTTACAGTTAGACTGCTAGAGGCTGATGTGTAAGTATCGGGGGACCGACTTGCCAGTTGGGAGAACGTGCCTCTGACTGTTGATTAGACTTAGACGTTCTGTACCCAATGCTTGTGGTAGTGAGCTTAATGATTTGAGCTCGCACAGGGTGGCCTGCCGAATATGTGAGTTATTCTTATTCCCAGGTCCAACCAAAGTATCTTTCTGGAAGATGGTTGAGAACATGTTTTCATCTAGCGAGCCAGAGCTTGTTTCTAGCGAGCTGGGGGTCGTTGCTTTGACTTCATCTCGTGCTCTAAGCTTGCGGCCGACCATTTGATGCCTTTGCTGAGCGACTTCGATGCTGGGTCACGGATGGGTTGGGCCTTTCCCTCTCGAACTTGTTTACTAGGCTTTTGCTAGCCTATTTCACATGGTACCAGAAAATATACATAACACTTTCCAAGGTATTTAATCATTGATCATTAATGATGGAGGGTCCCAAAATTTAAGTATGCCTTTTGAGGTTAAAAAAATTAATAATAATAGAAAAAACTTTTTTTCTATGGTAAATTGAAAATTTGGTTTTACTGTTCTTGCAACAATAGCAGCTAAGAAGAGTTATGGGAAAGGGAGAGAAATCAAAGTATATAGCATAGCTCACTTGCCTCGATTTTTTCCCTTGTCTTTATCTACTTGCATTTAATTTTTCTCTGATTAATCTATCCAATAACCTGACTTTTTTGACATTTCATTGGATTTTGTCCATCTTTTTTAAATATTTATCATGTTATGCTCTTTCATGTTTAAACAAGCATGTAGCGAGCATCTTTGCTTCATGCCTATAATTGCGACCTGTAACTACAAAAGCAACAGTTTTGGCATGCATGTGGCTAAAAAGCAGCTTTGAGAATGGACTTATTGTTATTATGTTAAGGCTTTGAGTGCTTGATATTTATTTGAACTTGGCCTTGTTGTCCTGGTGGATATTGATGTCTCTATTCATTGTTGTACTACATATATGTAGATGAAACAAGAGGTAGGACCTTTTAAAAGTGTTTTTAGTGTTAAATTATTATTTTTATTTAATTTATTATAATTTTTAATATCAAAAATAAAAAAGTCATATATAAATTAAGATTTTAACATATCAGAACTATTATAATTTTTTAAATGATTTATTTGGTTATTCTTATACTTTTGTGATTAGGTAAATGTTGAATTTCTGGGAGCTCAATTTGAAAGTAATGGAGGCACATGACTTACATAAAAATCGGTATGAAAGGAGAGTTTGGTAGTTGCAACACTCGGTCTGATCACAGTCATCCAACATATATAGAAAGATAATCCTCAGATGAACCAAGAAGAGATATAAAAAGGGAAAAACGAAATCAAGAGTTTAAAATGACAAATTAACTATCAAAACATATCATAATGGACCTGGATGAGACATGTGAGTCTAGTCCTAATTTCAAATATTTTACTAATTAACTATCAGAACAAATCATAATGGCCACTAAAATATCTGCTATCTTAGTGAATGACTTAGTTTTTGCTTATACGCTTTCTTTTTGGTTCTTCAATTCTTTTTGTAGCTTAAAGAATGTGAATAAAATTTCCCTTATGCTTGATATGTTTTTACGGATCCTTATTGTTCCTTGTTCTTGATCCATTGTCAAATTGTTATAATGTTGATATAGTGAACCTACAATTTTGATATAGAATAGTCAGAGTTATTTATCTGTAAATTGCTAGAACAAGGTATTGATATGCAAGCTCCAATTCAAAAGGCTGAAAATTAAGTATTTGAGGTAGTTCTTATTGATCCATTGTCAAATTATTAGTATATTGATATAGTGAACTAGCAATGTTGATATAGAACAATTAGTGAGTTGTTTCTGTAATTGCTACAATATGGTATTGACATGCAAGCTCCAATTCAAAAAGTTGAGAAATTAAGGGTGTGTTTGATTACTTGTTTTAAAAAATAGTTTTTTATTTTTATGTTTTTAAAAATAAAAAACTTTGCTTAGGTAATTGTTTTTGCAATCAGTTTTTAAAAATAATTTCCAAAACTTGTATTTTAAAAACAAGAAAACAAGAACAGCCTAAGGCTATTTTTGTTTTGGAAACAACTAAAAAGGCGGAGAACAGGGGTATGTTTGGAAGTGTTTTTATTTTCTTATTTTTAAAAACTGTTTTTGAAAACAATCCTGAGATGTTTTTAAAAATTATTTTTAAAATAAGGTTTTAGAACAAAATTTTTAAAACTATTTTTAAAAACAATTCTACCAAATAAGTTTTTTTATTTTAAAAACAACTCATTGTTTTCGCAAACAATTTTTAAAAATAGACACCAAAGAAGACCCAGGTTGTTTTCATTAATGACATAATGGTAATAATAACAACATTCTCCTTAAGGCTGATAAAGAGGAGGGATCGAGCAAAGTGGGAAGCCATCGTCTGGGTTTTTGTCTTCTTTCAGTAGCCCTAACAACATCTTCACCCATCGGTCGCGCTGTCTCATCGAGCTTCGTTGCGTTCAGCCATCGTCTGGGTTCTTTGACATCTCCTTCTCGGTATGATCCTATTTTCACTTCGATTTTATCTTTCATTTGCCTTCTTTGGTGATTTTCACAGCCGGGTTCTATGGAATTTCGTGTATTTAATGCTTCCTCCTTTTCTTTATTAT
>JANHAO010009737.1:0-18167 GCA_026873985.1 Saraca asoca
TAACTAGATCAAATACTGTTTAAGTTTATTTACATAAAATCCTATCAAAATCAAAATCCTAAACACTAATCTTGAATCTCTTTAAATTTCTTGAATCAAATACCTAAAAAATAGATTCAAACACACTAAAACATATTATTAGATAAAAATTACTTTTTTTAACATTAAAACTAATGTGTAGCTTATAGTATCCTAATCTAATAACCTCTAAGGCTAACAGTAGGCTCTTTGAGAGTTTAACTTTTAATTATCCAAATTGATTGTTTCACATGTGACAATTGGTAACTAGTAATTAGAGCACGAAGTTTTGAAAGTAATGATAAAGGATATACTTGCAGGTTATGATTGCTACAAACTCGTGCCTTCTTGATGTGCAAAAATGAAAAATAACCATATTTTCTTTTCTTTACCTTTTAATTGTAATTTTTTTTACTTTTGTCTTTCTTGGATTTTTTTGCATTCTTCTTCTTCTTCCATGTCATGCCCCAATTCCTAGGCATGTGACTAATGTAGGAAGTCACCTAAGGGTGGCTTCTAACAAGCCTAAACCACACACTCGGACTCTGAGTAATGTACACTTTCCTGCACGGAAAGTGGATTTTACAACTTTGAATTTATACGCTGAATGATTGAATGATATATGAAAAAATTTAACACATTGTTTATACTAAAATATTTGTTTCATAATTTTAATAAAAATCTGATATAGTTTTCTCTATTTTTCAAATCCTGGGCTACATGCTAATACAACAACGGAAGGCCACACACCTTACCCCAAACACCCTACCCCAAGACCTATATAAACAACCAACATAGCATAATACCAAAACACATCAATCACACAGTCCTATTTGGCATAATCTCTACATATGCACATGTGAAGGCCCATCCTAACCAACTACCAAAAATCCTTCAAATATATCTTCAAGTTCTGCAAAAGTAGCCTCCCAATCAAAGAGCAGGCTCAAATCTTGGTGGTTGGTGTAACATAGCAAAGGTACACTTAGGCTCTAAGAAATATAGGAGAAGAGAAGGGTGAGATAAAGAACTCAATGAGCAAATAATTTACTAGAACCTACAATCATTAGAAATATAATTGGGTAAAATTGCATATAATCATATAAATAATTGTTTATCTTGATCTTAAATACTTAACATGTAAAATCCAAACTCAAACCTTGCCAAACACAACTTCCATTCAAAGTATGTTTTCCAAAGTTATCATCAAAAGTTGAATGCAATTATCAACTACAATTACTTGCTTAAAACTTAGATGTAGAATACATATGAAAATTTTGCATTAAAATCCTTAAGTATGGAATAAATGTATAAAGATAATAAAAATTCTAATAATTCCTTACATGTGAATTAAATTGGAAAGTAAACAATACTAGCTACTTAATGCTTATTCATAAGAATAGAGAAGTAAATAACTTTAATAATAGTGAATGGGATCCGAGGTAATTCTTTTTAGACAATCAACAATATCAATTTTAAATTTAAATCAGGGTCAAATCCCTATCTCAATCAAATGAATACATAAATACATGGTCAAATCCCTTCCTGAAGGTCAAGATCAAATCTAAAATCTTGATTACAAATATCATGTCACAAACATCTGATTACATATACCCTCTTCCCCTTATTCCTCCATGTCTCCCCTTATCTTTCTAAACAAAAATGCCTACCATATGCCTCTCACAATATACATGGCCATAACATCACAAATCCAAGTGCACTTAGGGTTCTCTAAAGAAATTCTCCAAAGATCCAATTCCTCAAATTGACTTCATAGAGCCAAATCAAACTCACAATGAATTTATCATATTTATTCAAATGATTACCACTATTATGAAAATAAATAAAAAAATATGGTTCTAAATGGTCAACATACGAGTAGAAAGGCTCAAGATGGACTTTACATGATATGATCAACTCAAAAGAAATCAATTGCTAAATTAAGCATTTCTAATGATAAAACTAAACCGTTTGAATTCCAAATATAATCAAGGGTTTCAAAAACTTAACAATTTTAAATATCATGGTTACATAAAAGTTGAATGGTGAAGTTAATTTTCCTCTTTTATTTCTATCAAATGACAGTTATAAAAAATTAGTTTCCATAACTTTGAAAAATTCTACCTATTTGAATTTTATAAAACCCTTTCAAGGAGAAAAGGTTTCACCAATTTTTGATGGGGAGCATATAGCTTTCTTGGTATATTGGTTGTGCAAATATCTTTACTGTGCTTCTTCTTTAAAAGTACTCTTCTCCATTTAGCAGCTTTTTTACACAAAAGGCAACAATTAGCTTTAAACCTATCAGTACTTGATATCTTTTCGAAAACATTAACCTAGCAATTCATCATCTTAAAATAATGATTCTTTTTCAAATCTTGGAGGTCTATTTTGGATTTTTCAACTTTAGTTATCTACCATTTGTTAGGAACATTTTTCTTTTGGTAAAAAATCCACAAAACTCCAAAATTTTAACATATGGTACTAGATTAGCAAATACCACCATCCATAGTAAACATAAGTCAAAATCTTCCAAGGAATTGTTCGACCTCTTTTCTACTTTGTTCTATTATTTCATTAATGAATATCCATTACAACATTTGTCTTTTTCTTCTTTTTTTTTCATCTTGGTCATATGGTTCACTTCGGACCCTAATCCTTTGGAAACACTTAACGTCGATGTCTGATCTAGGTGTCATTGCCCCTAACTTCTCTATATAGGACTTACCAAAGAACAATCCTTTAATGTTAAACCATATTTGCTAAATATCTTAGCTTGACAATTTGGATTTATCCAATGATGTCCTTTGGATCTTTTAGATGGAAATTTCAAGGGACCTTTTAAGAAGAAACAAGAAGCTCATGATGCCTATTATAATAAAACATGGTGGAAAGCCTACTGAAAGAATCCATAAGTTGACCTAAAAATTAAGATTATACCTTTTAAGCCAACATTTATCCCTTTGTCAGATGTCCCTTTAATTTAGCCAAAGTGGTTGGCTTGACCCTAAAGCTAATTTGAATGTAACTCTTACTTATTATTATCCACATCTTTTCGATGTTAGACCTTTGTCAAGGACTTAGGTAGTTAAACCTTTAGGTAATTTTCAACTTTTGCTTATTTTTTTCAATTAATCTTTCTTACAATGTTTTATTTCAGCTATGATGGTTTCCATCAAGATCCTAGGCATTACACGGGAAAGAGGATGTGACAAATAAGATTATTGAAGAGGCTCGGCACAAGCATGAGAAAGCAAATTAAATGTTTCCTAATGATGATGAAGAACTAATAATTGTTCAAAGGAGGAAATTTCAGAGAAAGACCTAATCTACATCAGGAAGCAACCAACTGAATGAGAAGAAATTGTTTAAACATCAGAGAAGAGGAGCAAAATCATTGGTGCAATTGAAAAGGGCTCTGAGAACAATGATTTAGATGTTCAAGAAAATAAGAACACAACTTTAACTAAGAAGGAGTAGCAACTATCAAGCATTAATCTAAGAAAATCCTTTTACTTCTAAGCACCACACTCATCCCACTGATGCTTTAACTTCTTCATCTTCGAGGATTTATAACAAAAAAGATACTACTCAATCACATGCAAGTTTCTTAATTACCCGACTTTTGTAATTTTTACTCTTATGATCATTTTTCCTTAATTTGCTATTTTCAGGAACTACCATTATCTTAGCCAAATTTAGAAACCTAGTTGAATTAGATTCGGCTCCTTTACTTTCACCCACTAACTAAGAAGAAAATCTTGCAAAGGACACTAAAGTTATGAAAGTGGACAATTGGTTGATAAGGAAAATGACACTATTGCTAGACTAACTTCTCTAATTTTAGCAAAAATAAATAAACAAATAATGTCATTGTGTCAATCCCAATCAAAACAAAATTTGACCTATATGTTGCCAGATCATCTAAAGAAAGACAACTTGAAATTAAGAAAGCCAAAGAAACTCTTAACAATCCACTTAACATTGATTTTGAGATGTTTCTTTTAAATGTCGAAAAGAAGACTCTTAAATCTTCTTCAAGGTGCAACTGAGACTATAGTGACCATTGGCCTCAAATGTTTTGTCCTACACTTTTGTGAACAACTTCCTTCCTTACTTGAAATTTGAGTAAATCAACCATAACCTAACCATCATACCAGTCTATGGCCCAAAGGAAAGAAGAATTAATTCACTTTTCTAAGTCGACGGTAGCCCAAAAAACATGGAAACCAATTTAAAGCATAACTATGGTTGAATCCAAAATCTTGGAATTGCAAATAAGTTAAAACAACTCAAAGCTACTTATCCCAACCTTGAAGATATCATGCACACTATCCATTTGAAAAGGTCCCAATTTATAAAAAACAATAAAAATGCATTGGATGCATACAAAGTGACTGTTGGCCAACTATTTAAGATGAAAGTTGAGTATAAAACTTCTCTAACCACCAAGACTTCAACTACTACCAATGGAAGGAGTTCAAATGTACCTTTTCTTCAAACTTTAAAAATGTCAATGACTTTTTTTGAACAATCATTTTAATGTTTTATGTGTATTTCATGGATTATTGGATAATATGTCTTCAAGTATTTTCCATTTATAATTTTGAATTTCACATTCTATGTGCTTTATTTTGTAACTATTTCCATTAAATACTTGTGTTATTTTGAATGACCCTTCTTAATATATGGTCCATTTCCCAAATTTTAACATTTTTTAAATCGACAAAATCACCTTCCAAACCAATTGGCCTTCATAAAATATTTCTTTTTTCAAATATTTATTCTATGCCTTGACCAATTTTTCTTTGTTTTCAATAAAATTTGCTAAAGCAATCCACTAAACCTCATCTAAATTTTCTAACTCATTGAGAATCAAATCATAATAATCACCTTGAGGCAATTAATTTTGTCTTAGAACAAGAAGGCTTATACAATTACTTCTATAAGAAGAATAACATCATGGCCAAATATCAACTTATAAGGCATAACCCTAGTTGACTCTCTTGGAGTGCTTCTTACTGCTCAAAAACATGTTTTGGCATTTTATACCAATTTTTAGGATATTGCCCCGATGTACTTTTTAATCAAACTAATAACAATGTTACTAGCTGCCTTTACTTGTCTATTCCCTTGTGCATAATATGGTGTAGATATTAACATTTTTATCCTTCTAGTCTTGGCATATTATTTAACACTTGTGAAAATCGTTCCAAAGTCTATCGTAATGATTTTTGATGGGCCAAAATGATATACAATCTTATACTCAATGAAATCTATGATATCTGCCTGCTTTACATCTTTGAACACAATAACTTCAACCAATTTAGTAAAATAATCAATAGTCACTAGTATGAAATGATGTCATTAAGTCAAAGAAGGGTAAATTTTACTAATTAATCCATTGATTATCCTATAAATGGTCAAGGCTTTATTATAGACTTTAATTCAACTATTGGTATTATCTACATAAGCCCATGTTTTTGGCTATCCACACATCCCTTGGCATAGTTAATATAATATTTGATTATCTTTGGCCAATACAATCCATGTTAAACTAAAATCCACCTCATTTTAATTCCTGCTTGGCAAGCATCCCATATTTCTTCATGGAAAGGTCATGGCAGAATTTGTCTCATTCTCTCCTAAGCATTTTAAAATTTGACCTTTAAATTCTTTTTTATACAAAAGATCATCGACCACTACAACTTTTAATGCTTTACCTTAAATGTTTCAACCAGTTGGAACTAAAGGATCAAGCAAATAGTTTATCTAAGGTGATCTCTAATCTATCAACATAGAGTCTGATCCTGTGCACATTACTTCTTGGGTATTGACTATATCTAACTACACATTATGTTAGATGATTTCAACAAATTTGTTTTTGTTAATTTTGTAACCAAATGCAATCTGAGCCAATTCATTGGCCATCATATTTTCTATATGTGGAACATGTTTGATTGTTACATTATTAAATTCATATAGCAATTTGCAAAAATTTCCAAATATTTTGCTAACCTTAAATTCATACATTTATATTCAGATGTAATATGTTTTACGACCAATTACAAATCTTTATAAATTTCAATATTTCGTGCTCCTTGTTCTAATAGGATCTCTAAGTTGATTATCAAAGTTTCATAATTAGCTTTATTATTAGAACACTTTTTATTTAGAGTGAACAAAAATTCAAATGGTTTTCCTTTAGGTGTAATGATTAACAAACCAAAACCTAATCCCATTTTTATAGCATGAACCATCAAGAATAATTTCCAATATTTGAGTCAAACAAAATTGGTCAACCTTTCATGGTGTTCGTCAATAAAGGTGGCAATTGCTTGTCCTTTGACTGCTTTAGATAGGTAATATTGTAATGAAAATTCAGTTAATCTTAAAGCCCATTTTTCGGCTCATCTATGAATGAAAGGTTATGGTAACATATATTTCAAAACATCATCTTTTGCAATAATATGAACATTAGTCATAATAAATAATATCACCATTTCGAACAAGACAAAAACAAAGATAATAAATAGCCCTTTTATACCAAATTCATTTTCTTGGGCTAAGAAACACCCTATTACATCATAAAAAGTCAAAACATATATTTTTAGTAATTTTTCAAGAATTGGCGAAGACATTATAAGAGGAGACATTAAATATTGCTTTATATCATCAAAAGCCTCTTGATGGAAATCTTGCCAACAAAATTCTTCATTTGCTTTGAGCTTTAACCATGGTGAAAATTTTCTTGTTTGACCAAATAGATTAAAAATGAATTGTCAAAGAAAATTCACCTTTCCTTAGAAATATTGCAACTTAATTTCATTAATTGAGGTAGTGGTATCAATGATAGCTTTAGTTTTGTTGCGATAAACCTCAATTTCTTTCTAATGCACTAAGAAACCTAAGAAATTTCTTGTTGAAACACCAAATGCATATTTGAATGAATTCATTTTCAAAGCATCCATCCACATTCACTTAATGGCCTTATCAAATTTTCAATATCTTCTTCATGAGATTCCACTTTTATAACTACAACGTCAATGTATATTTCCATCTTTTTGCCAATTAAATAATGAAATATAGTATTCATAGCTCCTTGATATGTTGCTCCATCATTTTTCAAACCAAAAGGCATGACCCCCAATTCAAATGTTCTAATTGCTCTTGGACATTGAATAATTGTTTTTGACATATCATCTTAGTAATGTATACTTGATTGTAACCAGTATTTCCATCCATAAAACTTACAACAATGTGACTAGAAACTGAATCAGTTAACATTTAAACAACAGGTATTAGGTATTCATCATTTGGAGTTACATCACTCAAATTCCTAAAGTCAATGGACATTCTCAATTTTCCATTTTTTTTCATAATCAGGACCATATCTAAAATATATTCAACATATCTAGTGGTCCTAATGAAATTGGCCTTAGTAGCATTTCGATTTCTTCCTTTATTTTTAGCATTACTTTTGGGACAAATGATTGGGTGCTTTCTTATGTGGTTGAATTTCTTCTTTAAGTGGTAACTTGCATTCAATCAAATATCAACTTAATCCTAACATTTCATCAAAACTCTATGCAAAGCGATCTTTATATTTTTTTAAAACTACGACTAATATTTGCTTTATGTCCTCAACCAATAATGAACTTATGAATGCCAATCTATTTTCTTCTTTTATCCCCAGATTTACCTCTTGTAAAGGATCTTGCACTTAAATTTTCTTAACATCTTCCTTTATAGGAAATTCAAAACATTCGAAAGGTTGTAATCATAAATATAATCTGAGATCTTTTCAATTTCTTTCTATTCGACAACATAAGTTAACAGTCGAGTCAGTTAGTTTTTAAAGTCATTCACTAAAATGTTTGAGTGAACCCTTATTTAAGGCCTTAGGGACTATTTAAAAACCTAAGGAATCTTGGATGCAGACTTCAACCTCTTTTGGATCAAAATTCCTTTCAACTTGTAAAGGTTTCACATTATAGCATGAGTTATAATCTATTGACATGTATTTAATTTTTCCTTCCTAACTCCACATAATTAGCCTTTGATGCATTGTTGAAAGAACTGCTCCAACAACGTGAATCTAGTCTTTCCCGAAAGCAAATTGTAGTTTGCCTTTGATGAAATAATAATGAATAATGTTTGTTTGGCTCTTGACTCCATTTTTAGATCAATCATTGCCATCACTTCAAATGCTAACATTTTTCATTGAAGTCTATCATAGCTATGTTTGACAGCATCAAATCTTTTGGCTATTTGTTGATTTTAACAAATGTTGACCTCGGCATCAAATTCACACTTGGCCCCACAGTCACGCCTGCCCAAGACAAATGCTAAGCCTAAACCAAGCAGCACTCTGCCAACCACTAGGTCATCATGCATTTCAAGTTTATAGAGGCAACATTTTGTATTTATATATATATATATATTCATATCTCTTTCTTTAGCTAACAAATTAAAATGTCATACTAAAATTTATTTTAACTTTATGTCTAGTAAAAATAATGTAATATAACTCAATATCTTAACATAAAAGATATATTATAATTTATTAAATAATCTACATATATTTATATATATTATGAATAAGAAAATTTTATAAATTTAGGATTCTTATATTTAGTAAAAATAATATTTATTTATTTATATATGTGATGTTATCTTATTTGACTACCAATTGAAATATGATCCTTTGGCCATTCCCATTCATTATCTGGTCCATTTTTCAAAACATTGGTCATGGAAACTAATGTAGCTAGCTGAATGAGCCATCACTTTGCTAATCACAACTTAAATTGTGGCTTATTATCTCATAGGTAGTATAAATTTATCCCTCTAAATTTTATTTTATCCCTCCAAATTTTAAGAGGAAAACTCATTCAATTTGGTGGTTTTTTTTAAGATTAATGGAAGTTTTAGTCGTTATAGTTTTTTTAAATTTATAATTTAATCCTTATAATTTTATTTTGTGTAATTACATCTCAAAGTTTAAAATAATTTGTAATTAAGTCCCCACCATCAACTCATATTAAATCCAAGTAATATAGGATAACTTAGAATCTAATCAGGATAAGTTTTTTAGCTCCTTTGTCATTTTCTATCAATGATTTCAAGTATTAACGTGAAGATTCCTTTTTCTTCTTCTAAAGAAAATGATGAAGGTAATTTTTTTTTATATAATAATTAAAAGTTAATAAACAAATTTTGGTGAAGTAAACATAGCAAATTAGTAAAAGTAAATTGCCAATATATAATTTAATGAACACATAGAACTCTATTGGTTGGATTTAGCATTAGTTAGCGATAAAGATTTAATTATAAATAATTTTAAAATTTAGTAATAATTACACAAAATAAAACTATAAGGACCAAATTACAAATTTAGTAAAACTAGGATTAAAACCTCTATTAACCTTTTTTTATATGTATATTTCCCACAAGCATGGTTTAGTTTAAGCTTAAATATTGGCACAAGTGACGTTTGTCACGACCTTATCTATAGATTTAATTTATAGCACAAATGATACTTTGCCAAGGATAAAGTTTTCTTGTAGCGTAATTCGTGGCACAAGTGATCCTGTGCCACGGGTATAGTTTTCCTGTGGCATAAATTTTTTAGTTTATTTATATATTTATCTAAATTCTTTTATTCTCGTGGCAAGAGATGCCATAATTTTCAAATTTTTGTGGCATAAAAGATGAAAGAAGAGCATAAACCTATTGATTTCTATCTTTGACCCTTTGTTTTGAGATATCTACTTAAACCTTCTTCTTATATTCCACTTGTTTCATCGAGCCAATATGGCATTAGGTCAAAGTAACAACCAAAATTTTGTCTCCTTTGATAAGCTTCATGTCTCTACATTCGACACTTTTAAGTCTTAGTCGGGGAGGTGGATGATAATTCAAATTAACCTACTTGCTTTGCCCTTTATGGAATCTTGGCTTCCACACTTGTTTTTTCTCTCTTCAGCCTCATTCCTCACCCATTTCCACACAGGTGCATCATTTCAGGGTACTCTAGTTCTTATATGAAAGCTTTCCCATTTATTTAATTTTGTCTATTAGTCAAAGTTGAAACTCTTAAATACAAACTTATCTTTTTGCTCCTTTTCTTTAGCTTCTTTCAAAATGGCCTTTTTCTTTTTGGCCTTCTTCTATTCATTAAGCTAGATTTTGTCTTTATGCCTCTTTTCATACAATGATACTTTTATTTCATCATAATATTTCTCACACCTTGAGCTTATTTTAATTATTCCAGCCTTAACTTTAATTCTTTTTATAAAAGCTGTAATTGACTCTCCTTCTCCAGATATTTCTGGTATAAATGGAGTATCAACGAATTGTCATATTCATAAATGTTGACCATATTAACATCAACCATGTCAATGTCAACTGCCTTAGTTGGTTTAACATAATTCATTCCACTCAGAAACGGATCAATATAGTATTAATCAACATTTATTTCCCTTTGTCCACAAAACCGCGCCATCTTTATTTGATCATTTTTTTTACTATTTTCCTAAAATGAACACAATTATTAGTAATATGGCTAAGCATATTATGGTATTTACAATATTTTTTTATCTTTTATTTCTTCTTTTGTCTATGGTCTATGGTCTATGGTCATTGGATAATTTTATTTATTTATCCTTCAATAATAAATTAAATATTTGATCAGCTTTATTCATGTTGAAAGAATAAACCTTTTTGTTTATATTATCCATTTCGCCTTTCATTTTAGCACTTTTTAGGAGAGCACATACATATGAAGGGTTAGGCTTCACTTTAGCAACATGAATTTCATTATCATTTTCCAATTCTTCTTTTTTGACAAACGCAATTTTCTTGTTGCTCAAAGGAAATCTTTTCATTTTTTTTCTTTCTTGTATTGTAATTACTCAATTTGTTAAACTTTTTTGGCTAATTATGACATATCAACAATATGTTGATTCACCAGCCTTTTTCCTTATAGAAGAATAAAAGAAAACTATTGCAAAATTTACTATTTCAGCTTTGGCTATCTCTAAAAAATAATGGCTATTTACCTGCCAAAAGTGAAATAAATAATCCTCATAAGCTTCCATTAAGCTCTTTTTTATATTAAGAAATTCGATTAAACCAATTCTTATCTCACCTCTATAAATTAATCATGGAACATTCTTTTCAACTGTGTCCATGAATGTATAAAATTTGGGTGTAATGTTGAATATTAAGAAAAGTCTATACAAGTCAATGATAATGGGAAATACTTTATTTTCAAAAATTCATTTCCTACTAGTTCCCTACATTAGGTCATAAATTGACCAATATGTTCGATAGTCAACTGGTTATCTTTACCTCAAAATGTAGTGAATTTTGGCATTTTAAAACCCTAAGGTGTTTCAATTTGATTAATCTAATTAGGAAAAGCACCTCTATAGTTTGGGTAAGAAGTTTGTCCACCTAACTGAACTGCAAATTCTAAATATTTTTCTTGTCTTGGATAATTTTGGTTTGGAGGAATTTGCACATTTTCATTGCTTTGGTTTCTTGTATTTCGAATTTTGTTTGTATCTTCACCTCCTCGTGTGAGAATTCTAACACAACTATATTAAGGTCATTCAATTTCAAGTTCTAGATTGTCAATATTTTCATACTCAATTTTTATGTTCATCTTGTTCTTCATCATTATCAAACTCCATTTTTTTAATGTTTGGTTCATTTTTCCTTGGTTGATAACTGTACTTTCTAAAACTGGATGAAGAATTGTCACAATTTGTTGTAACATCATATGAACCATGTCATGATTACCTTCGAGCATTTGCTATTGAAACATAACCAAATTTTTAGAAGTTAACCCGACATATTCCTCGATAATTCTAATCCATTTATGGATAAAGTGGGGGCATTTGAAGATTATTTGGTAAGAGATACCAAATGGCACCCAAGCATTGGTCTTGTTTGATTATTTTCTTGAATTGATCTTTGGACAATTTTGTCTATTGAATTATTATTTCTGTTCTTATCCAATGTATCTTATCTATTTCTTCAATTTTAATTTTGATTTTGGTTGTTTCTCTATCTATTATTTAGTAGTGGATTTACATTTTGATTATTTTGAAGATTAACAATCACATTTTCATAAGATAAAATATTATCATTTTCTTAAGGCCTTTCATTGATTTGAGGGCCATTTTGCGAGCCAGAAATTGACATACTCTTATTGTTACTTAAAACAGTGCCATTTTGTAAAAGCATAAACCAATCAAAACTTTGATTCCTTAACTATGTCCTATTAGACATTCCAATTTGTTCAAGTCAAATTTTGTCAAGAGTAGTTGACTTCAAGGAGTGGATTCTCACAGCATAGGTGAAAGTTTGATTTTTTTTCAAGAGAGGTAGAAATAATTCTAAAACAAAAATGACTCAAATTGATTGCAAATTGAGATGAAGTACAAAGTGATGCAATGCACATGAACTGCAAAAGTAAATTTAAATTTACAAACTAGGATTAACAATGTGTTAGGTAGCAAAGTGTTAGAGAACACAGATTGTGTTGATTTCAAGTGTATTATGGCAAAATGGCACCCCCAAATTCTTTTACTCTAGTCCTATTATACTGAATATAGCAGTTCCTACAAGAAATTACTGGGAATAACTTCCTTACTATTTGTGGACATGCATTCCTTTCTGTGTATGAACTATTCTTAACTCTTAAAATCCATAATAATACCACACCAGAAAAAAAGTTACTAAGGGACCAAAGTGAAAATCCTTAATTTTTGTTAGAGCCATAATATGATTTCTTATGTTTTTAGGAGTGGAAAGTCATGAGGTCAAACTGCAATTTACCCCATTTCCTTCTATATATAAATTTTCCTTCAGCCAGCTTTCTCCTCCAACAAGTTCCTGAGGCTTCCTCCTTCCTTATTGCAACCGGCGAAACTCTCCGGCCTTCAGTGCTCCGCCATCCAACTCGTCTAACCGCTGACTTTTTTTCTTTGGTGCTGATCTTCCTTTCCCTGTGGCGTTGCAACTTTGATTGAAGCTCTCTGCGGCTGTTTCAACTCAATTCTCTGGCATTCGATCTATTCCCTTCCTCCTCCGATCAGCTAACTCTGGCCACCATCCACCTTCTTTCCAACTCTCTGATAGCTCCCCTTCTCTAGTCTAGTAGCGGCGGCTTTCCCTTCCTCCCCTTCCTTCAACGTACTATTCAGCCAGCACCCATACCAACTCATTGATGGTGATCCAACCAGTGGCGGGCTCCTCACCTGCACTTTGGAAGGTGCTCTAGTGATATTTCCAAGGAAGAATCAAGCATATCTACAGCCAAATTTTGGAGCTTCAAGCTAAGTTGAGTGATTCAATTCTTCAAGTTTGCTAACCTAGTTTTTAAGGAGTTTCTAAGATGAGTGGACAATATTCCTCACTTAATAGTCCCATTTGTATATATGAAATAATTTTATTATATAGAATATTATTAATCTTTTTTAAATAATGAGATTCTCCTATATACTAAAGTGGTTTTGAAAGTATATTTATATATTGTATGTGTACATGAAATGGTTTACCGTGATAAAATTACGCATTTTCATCTTGTCTTATATTATTGGAATTGGCAACCCTATTTTTCTATGTGATATATGGATATGAAAATGCTTTGGTACGTTTATGTATGTTTGATAAACATTGCTTACCCAAATAAGGATTTTTATGTGCTGTGATATAAGAATGTTGTTGTTTTGAGATTTATGCTATCTGATATGCTAAATTAATTGCTTTGAGATACTAGATCCACTGGAGAATTGACTGGGAATCCGCAAGTGCACTTGTGACCATATATTAATGGAGCAATACAATTGGGCTACAGATATGTAAAAATGTTTGCATACGTAACAAGCCTGCGGACATATTAGTATTCGCATGTGTAATAAGGCTGCGGATCCATGAATATTCACATACGTATTAGATTGACAGACGTGCTGAGTAGATCATGACTATATTGGAGTGGTTCCCTTTAGGAATTGTCCTTTGGGATTACAATCGTATATTTTTCTATATTGAGTACTAGTAACTTTTAGAAACCTTTATTGAATTCCTTTCATATTACATATGATGAGCATATTTTCGTGGTAGCATATTTTGACACTTAATCGTTATGTTGTTAAATATGATGTTTTCAATTACTTGATTTTCTTGTTGAATTATAGTTTTCAAATGTATATTGAGATTAAGGTTACTGAATGGGTAAACATATCTTCACCGCTATATTTATATTTATATGTACATTTTCAAACATGATTTTTAAATAGGATTTTTGAGTAATTATAGGATTGTCTACTCACTGAGTTTTAATGAAACTCACCCCTTTCTCTTTCATGTTTTTCAGAGCCCTAAGATTCTCCTATTGTTCCTTCACCCTATATTAATAAGGGATCTACTCTTAAATCAAGTGGATCATTCTTGCGGAGTATAAAAGTATATAAATATTGTAAAATCAATGGTAGTTGATAGGATTGTATATGCATGTATTGTAATTGCTAGATGCCCAATAGGATATAGTTTGTATAGATTGGGCCACTGCATTTTATTATGTTATTATATAGGTTGTGGTGGGCATGTAACCCTTTTGTTATTGTATAGGCCTTAAGGCCAAATGTCCAAAAATTAGAGAAAACTCTGTCATATTTTTATTAGAATTTAATAGATAAATATTTCATCGTGGATTGATGAAATTGTGAGTCGTTGGTATGTTAATTGCACTATAAGGCTTGTAGGGGGTTTCTTGATGGAAGGGGATTTCCTGATGGCGACCTTCTATGCCGATCATGTTCCGTAGATTGGGGCATGACAAAGTTGGAATCAGAGAATAGTCTAGGGTTTAACTGCATGATAGAGGTTTCCAACTGCCAGGATGGGATAGACATACCGAGTTCATGTTAATACACCTAGGAGCACAACACATGAATGAGGATGTGTTGATGCCCACACCATGAATATATTGAAAAACCTTCGCATTGCCTAATTCTTTTAATCATACATGTACCAATGTGTTTGAACCTTGCCTAAACGAATATTCCTATTTGATAATAGGAAAATGCTGCCTAGGACTCGATCTTCGGCTCACTCTAGATGCCGAGTGGAAGAAGCATCTGAAAGAGCTTCCCATGAACCATCCTCTTCTTCCCAACCTATACCTCAAGGTCAAGGTAGACCTGAGAATCGACATTGTGCTAAAGGCCAAGGCAAGGTTGCACGAGCAGAAGTGCAGCCAAGAATTTCCCCACCTGACTCAAAGGTCCCTTCCACATCTGGAGCTTCAACAGGACTTTCTACTTCAAATGCCCTAGTGTGAGCTACAGACTTACAGAGCATTATAGGTGATCCTGTGGATGAATTGGCTCAAAAAAAATTATAAAGACAACAAGAGAAGGAAAAAGTAAGAATAGTTATGGGTAGTTCAAGAAAGAGATTTAGATCTCAGGGCCCTAGTGGAAATTTTAGGAGATAGACATTTATAGCCTCTAGTGCACCTTCCTTTTGGAAACCTGAGATACCCATATCCTCACAATATATGGGTACAGGTACTCAAAGTAGAAGACCCATAGGTGTAGCTACTTTTAGTTACCATCCTCCTGGGGGATCAAGTTCAAGCCTATCTACTTTAGCTAGACATAAGGCACTAGGGTTATGCCAATTTTGTGAAAAGGTACATTCAAGAATTTATAGACGGGCAATTGGAGCTTGCTTTAGGTAGGGCCAAGTGGTTCATTTGAGGAAAGCCTATCCTTATTCTTTTGCT
The DNA here is from genome assembly GCA_026873985.1 of Saraca asoca. Classification (NCBI taxonomy): domain Eukaryota; kingdom Viridiplantae; phylum Streptophyta; class Magnoliopsida; order Fabales; family Fabaceae; genus Saraca; species Saraca asoca. The sequence goes on from JANHAO010009737.1 coordinate 15,821, forward strand.
TCACTTAGTTTCATCAGGGCTGCAAAAACATCAGGCAGTGCTCCATCTCAAGCCATACCATCCACTAGGCCTTCAGTGTTTGGTTTTGCTATTAGAGAGGGAGGCAGAAGTTCGATTAGTAGAGGCCGTGGTAACTATAGAGAGATTACACACCCTGATGAGGTAGGACACTAGGCCTCTAATGCTATGGTTACAGGTACCTTAATAGTCAATTCTATTTCAGCTTATGTATTGTTTGATTCAGGTGCAACTCATTCTTTTGTATCCACTTATTTGACTGTGACTTGTTAAACCCCAAATCCCTTTAAAATCACAATTATTGGTATTTACTCCCCTAGGTTAGACATTGATAGCTAGTGAAATGGTTTCCTGTTGCAGAATCAACGTGTGTGGAACTATTTCGCTTGCCAACTTGATTATGCTGGATATGGTTGACTTTGATATTATCTTAGGCATGAATTAGTTATCATGTGCTTTTATCCTTGAAAATAGCCATTATCAATGGCCTACAATCTGATCTTTCCTCATGGAATGCCTCCACCAGCCACTGCACTTGGTCTAGCATCACGTGTGATTCTTGTCAACATGTGATAGCTCTGAACCTCATCAGTTTTAGCCTTTTTGGCACACTTTCCGATGACATTACTTACCTTCTATTCCTCCCTAATCTTTTAGTTGCTGATAACTAAATCTCTGGACCTATTCTGCCAAGGATCTCTGCCATTGTTGGCCTTCACTTTCTTAACCTATCTAACAATGTCTTGAATATCACTTTTCTCTTTGAGCTTGCCTAGCTCAAGAATCTTCAGGTCCTTGACCTGTACAACAATAATTTGACTAGAAGGCTTCCACTTATTGTTACACAGATGCCAAATTTGTGGCACTTGCATGGGAAGGACTTTTGTTTTTCCTAGTCAGATCCTACTAGAGTACAGATAATGGGAATATTTGAAGTACTTAACTATTTCTCATAATGAATTGTCCAGCACCATTTTGCCAAAGATTGGAAAATGATAGTAGATGCTGATGTGAAAAGAGTAGGAAAAAATGTTCAGGTTGGATATTCTTACCGGAGCAAGGTAGTGGAAATCTGCCCTGCTCAAATCATATGGCCTTGCTCTGCTCCATTCGACTGCTTCCTTATTTTTGGCAAGACCAACTTCTCTAGCTAGTCTTCTTCTCTAGTCAGTCCTCCTGATTCAGGTAGATGAAGTTGCTCACTGATCAACTCATTCAGGTTGAGGAACACAAGTGCCCAGCTATTCAGTTGTTTGATTCTACTGTAGGATACTCACCCAAGTAATTGGTGTTGCCTGAAATCTCAGCCTTCGATTGTCGGAGTGGGCCTTTCTCCCTTAGTAGTTACAAAAGAGCTACACCCACCTACTTCAAACAGTCCTGCCAACTACAGTACTCCCCAAACTATGATTCTTGGCTACCTTATTTTGGTCACCTATTCAACTGCTTCCTATGAACTATAAATAAGTGCCAAAGAGTTTTACAAGTCCTTTCCTCTCACCAGCAATGTTGTTGTCTAAGATCAATCGTAAACCACCGTCCTGCTACGACTTTTAGATGATCAAACCATCAAATTTCCCTACCCTTAGCTAACCTCAAAAACACTACTGCAATATATGAGTTATACTACTATTGCATTATCCTGCACAAGCTAGAATTGTTGTATTATTCTACACCAATCGAAGAATTGTTGCAAAAGAAGAGAAACAACATAAATTTAGACTATCTCTGAAAATGAAAATGGTACTAGAAAATAAATGAGAAGAGTGCATTAAACTTCCTAATGAGCATAATCACCATCAGGTTGAAATAGATTTAGAAGCACTAGTTACAGTACATAACCATGATATTGTACAATGTGAAGGATGTCAGGGAAGGGGATGGTAGTCTACCAAGGAGTCCAAAGTCCTTGGACGAAGCCTTTAGAAGTATATGATTGCTAGCTTGAGTTGAAAAGAAATTCCAATGCGATGAATATTGTATCAGAAAGGATAGTTGTGCTCGACTTGATGTCTAAATCAAAATGTCCTTGGAGGTCTAGTAAAAGTTCCTCTAAAACCAAACCTATTTAGATTGAGGGTACAAAAACTAAGCAAGGGAAAGTGTCGGTCCCAATTAATATGAGTTAGATTAAAAGAAAAGGCGGAATAAGCTTGGATCTTGCCCTTATCTCGTTAGAGATGAGTATACACAAGTATCTTGATATATAACACTTATAATTTTTGTGAAATAGATGTAAAAGATAACAGTTATGCAGCAGGATAAAAGAATATCAAATTTTGCAGAATAATAAAGAAATTACAGTAAAATAAAGAGATAGAGATCAATC
>JANHAO010009738.1:0-18149 GCA_026873985.1 Saraca asoca
TGTGTCTAGTTTATCTTCATTCTTCTCAATTTACTTTAGTTGTGAATCTGCTTGGTACCATAATTCACCCAACAGTTTTCCAACACATCTTTAGTTCTACGTTGTTGTATTAATTATTTTCTTTTCAACGTCCAAATTATTGTTTCTTTGTATTATAAAGAAAATGAATGAAACGCTCATTACCTAAGGTTGAGATTTGACAAGCCTGAGCAATGCAAGACCGATCTGGCTACGATATATGAAATTCGACCAGATGGTGTCAAAAATGTCTTTTAAATCTCAGTTCATTTGTTATTAAAATGCAGTTATTAGGAGAGCGTTCACAGGATCAAGACTCAATCAGAAGAATTAGAGCAAAATATAACAAGAAGGAGAGATTCTTGGTTAGATTCTTGGTTATATTAAAAGTTGTGTGTGCTGTGGGGATCAATTGACACCAATGTCAAAATTAGACACTTACATCAATCAATAACTTTTTATGAAATACAATTTTCTTCGATCAAATCATTGATTTACAAATAATTATCATATTCATTTTGTATAGAAAATATGAGAAAATTTGGTTAATAATAAACAAGCAATCATATAGTTGCAATTTACTTTTATTTTAAAGACATTTTATAGAATTTTAAAATTTATTGTTGAGATAGTAACTAATTTTGGATTGATATAAAATTTTGTAAGTATAAGATATATATTAAATATATTGAATCCACTAGTGGATTTTGTAAAAATTTTATTTTATAAAAAGTATAATTTTACTTTTTAGTTGACACCAATGTCAATTAGTCCTCATCTATATAATTTCTTACATATAGGATGTGTACAAATAACTGCTAAACCTATAACTAGATTAGGCTTAAATACAATAATCTTACTTTATCTAAGAGAAGCTAGGCATTTAGACTTTGACGCCTCCCTTTTAGGAGATACAAAAACTAGTGTTTCTCAAGGATCAATTCACTTCAATTACTATCTTGATATCTCCTATCTTAGAGAAACTCATGGCAACAAAATCTTAGTACTTAATACAAAATTATTCAACTACAACATGATAGCTAGATCCATCCTTGTAGTGATCACCTATAGGATTCAATACAAGCTATACAATTCTCAAAATTTGGGAATTCTAAAACACCCAACAGTAAGGATCTAACAACTTACTGGTTGACAAAACACCTCTAAAGCCAATCTCCAAATACCAGCAAGTATCCCTTGGGAAAAGATAAAGTTTCCCGAAAACTGGTCTTTTCCTAAAGTTGCCCCTCCAAGGATATCAAATCTTCAAATATCTAGGATTATCTAACATATTTCTAGTCAAGTAGATATCTACTTTGATATGAGTAGGTCTAGAATAGGCCCTCCTAGAATAATCGAAATAAAAGATTCACAAGATGACTCTTATGTCCAAGAGCGTACTATTACAAATGAAGTTTCTAAAAAAGAAACCTTAAAACCTCCTAGACATTCTATTGCCTCAAACTCAATCATGTCTGTAGATCTTTACAGTAAATCTCAAGGGACTAGATAATACCTTTAAGGTTCCAAAATCTATCTACAACAGATCTAATTCCGAAGGAAAAGGTAATGAGGATGAAGTAGAGTCTAGCACTATCTCACCTCCTCAGTCTCCCTCAACCTTTTCTCAATTTCACCATGACCTAGAGTTTTAATTATTAGACAATCCTTTGAAGCCTAGAAAAAACCCTTCCAAATTGAGTAAGAATCCCTAAGAAGGAATTTCTATTTGGAAGAAAATACTCCTGAAAAGAACTTGGTTTATAGAAAGCTACCAAAGAACTAAGAAAGAACGAATTCAAGATGCCTAGAAAAATTTTATCCAAAATTATGAGACAAATATTTCTTTCTTCAACTAGTTTAAAGTTTATGCTAAGACTACACAAATACATTACCCATTCAGTAACACAATTAGTGTTACTACTAAGACCACCTAAACTTGGACAACTTCAAAAGGAGATAAAGTGATCTTTGAACTACCATATTCAAAATCTTTTGTTATGGAAACAAAGGGCCTGTTTGGAAGTGTTTTCAGGTATTTTTATTTTATTATTTTTTAAAAACTATTTTTTAAAACAAAAAAAAACTTGTTTGGATATAAATTTTGAAAACAAGTATTTTCTTTATTTTTTAAGATAAAAAAAATACATTTATTATTATTTACAACTTTGTCATTAATAAAAACATGTATTCTTCTTATTTTTTAAAAAAATCTAAAAACAGTTCTATACAAAAATAAGGAAAAACATCATTTTGATGTTTCCTGAAAACTGTTTTTTCAGTTACACTTTTAGAAAATAGTTTTTGAAAAATAGTTTTTAAAAACAAGTTGCTAAACATATTTTTTTATTTTTGTAGAACAAAAAAATAAAAAAAACTATTTTTGAAAACAAAAATTAGCTTCCCAAACAGCCCCAAAAGATCCAAAAACCTAGTCATAGCAACACCTTTCAAAATTAGAAACACCAATGACCCTGTTTCTGCTATGGATATTCAATCCTAAATGAAATAGAATAATTACACTAATAAATATCTTCAAACTTTAGGACAATATATTCTTAATGAACTTGTCTAAATTGGAAAAACCTCAACTAATACCACCAATACCCAAAAACAAATATTTAAACCTTTATTCAAGACTTATGTGATCCCTCATGACATAAAGAAGCAATTAAATAGACCATTCTAAGTAGATCTTAGCAATAGAATTGAGATCTCTAAGATCGGTTAAATGATAGAAGATCTTAATCAAAATCTTTGCGAGAACCTAACTATCCCTAATTCACCTTTAGAAGATAGCTCTAGCAGGAACCTACAAACTTTAGACAAAGCTTCAAACATTGCTTCTAAGGATGAAGAACCAAAATTTGAGGCCTTTAAAGCCTTAGTAACATGGAGATCTCAAACGCCTTCGAATCTTCAAAATTTTGGACCTCAAGAAATATCTCTTGTTCATAATTCTTATGATAGGAGTAACATTTATAAGTGAAACATAGATAATAAATCTGAATATGAGGTTATCAAACTCTTTCAGCAAATGACTATGGTAAGAGCAGCCTGTCAAACTATGCAAAGATATGATAACATAGCAATTGTATATATTCTAGTTGTCAAATTTACTGGCTAACTTAAAAGATGGTAGGATGAATATCTTACTAGCCTTGAAAAACACCAAATTTTAGAATAAGTCAGGATTGATAACCTAGGAGATCTCATTCTAGGACCAAATGGTCAACCTATTCCAAATGTAGTCAAACCTTGATCTATACAATCACAAAACATTTCATGGGAGATTCCAGTCTTTAGAAAAATTAGTCTACCAAACTTCTTTCAAATCTTAGGTGTAAAACCCTCCATAGTTTCAAATGGTATGAGGATACCTTCTTGAAGCAAATCTAATCTAAATTTGATAGCAACTAACCTTTCTAAAAAGAAAAATACCTAGCTGGCCTTCTTAAATCTTTTGATGATGAGGTCAGAGACAAAATTAGAAGTCAACATAATGGAATCATACCCCATGAGCAACTTACTTATGGACAGCTTGTTGCTTATGTCCAAAAGGTAGCCCTCAAAATCTACCAAGCTAATAAGATTCAAAATAGTTAGCCAAAGAAAAGGCTCCCAATATAAGAGAATTAAGTTCTTTCTATGAATAATTTGGTTTCACTTGCCTAGAATCCTACAAGCCAAAGCATAAGCACAGAGAAAAGCAAGCTGAGTCCAATCCAAAACCCCAAATCCATAGGAATAAAAATCCTAGGAAACCTATATACACTCTTGCACCAAATTAGGACAATAGACTAGTCTATTTTAAATGTAATAGACTTGGACATATAGCCAAATATTATAAGTTGGACAAAAAACTTAGGAAAATTTACTTGTTGAAGAGTTTACAGAGGAAAATTTCTTTGCAAATGACGAACAAGTTCAAAAAGCCAACCAAATCTAAAATGATAATTGTTGTTCCTTAAAATTCAAAAAATCAATCTCTTCTAGAAAAAAAAACTAATGAATTAAATACACTCTCTATAAAGCAAAAACTTCTCTTTGACATTATCTGTAAATTACCAGATAATGAAGAAAAAAAAACTACCTCCAAGAATTTAGAAAAACCCTTAACCTCTTCCAAACAACCTTTTAATAACAATTATAGTTTCAAAAATATTTTAGATATGTTTGATTCAGAAAAAAATAAATCTATAACTTTGCAAAATTTGCAATCCAAGGTACACCTTCCAAAAGAATCAGTGAAAACTCTAAAAAAAAAAAATCTTTTTGATCAAATATTTTTAGCCCTTAAGAAAGAAAAAAATGAAGAAAAAGATGAAGTTGAAAACATTAACAAAATGATTTTCAAACTTACTTCTACCTTAAGTATTCAAAAATAGCATATCCCTATCAAACTCATCATCAAACATGAATATACAATTGAAACGATTGCTTTGTTCAACTTAGAGGCTAACCTCAATTGTATACAAGAAGAGCTTATACTTACAAAATATTTTGAATAAACTAAAGAAGGCCTTAAATCCACTAATGGGTCTAAACTTCTGATTAATGACAAACTTTTAAGTGTTGTTTTAAAAAATTCTTCTTACAAAATCAATATTACTTTTTTGTTAGTTAAAACTATGACTAGCAGAACTATCTTAGGTTCCCCTTTCATCCATCAGCTTATGTCATTTTCGGTAACTAATGAAGGGATTAAAATGGAAAATCTAAGACAAAAAATTATTTTCCAAAATTTATCAAGAAACAAATTTTCAAATACCTTAACTTGGTTGAAAACAAAATAAACCAAATATTTTATCTTTCTGGGAAAATTTCTTTCAACAAAATAGAACAATAATTGGTCAATCCAATTTGTTCAAGCCAAAATAAAATCTTTTTGAAAATAAACTCCGAAATCAAGTCTATTATAACCTTCCCAATGCTTTCTAAAAAAGAAAACAGCATATGGTAGACTTATCATATGAAAAGAATTTTTTAGAAAAACTAATTTCAACAAAAGCTCGACCAATTCAAATGAATTAAGAGCTTTTAGAATACTACAAAAAAGAAATTGGTGATCTCTTTGCAAAAAGAATTATCAGAAAGAGCAGAAGCCCTTGATCATGTTCTGCATTTTATGTTAATAACTCTGCAGAAATTGAACAAGGTGCTTCTAGACTCGTAATCAACTATAAGCCACTTAGTGAAGCTCTCCAATGAATTCAGTATCCTATACCAAATAAAAAAAATTTATTAAATCAACTTCATTCTATAAAAATCTATTCAAATTTGACATGAAACCTACCTTTTAGCAAAATTCAAATAAAACTTGAGGATAGATATCGGATAACATTTATTATCCCATTTTGCCAATGCAAAATTCCAATGGGTTATGAATGATATTTATAACCCCATTGTCAAATTCATCATTGTGTATATTGATGATATTCTTGTTTTCTCCGAAAATCTTGATCAACATTTTAAGCATTTAAATGTTGTCTTGGAAATTACTCAAAGAAATGGTTTTGTTATTTCTAAAAGCAAAACTTTTCTCTTTAAGTCAGAAATTCATTTTCTTGGCCATTATATTTACCAAAGAACTATTGCTCTAATTGAAAGGGCAATTTAGTTTGCTAACAAGTTTCCTAATCAAATTGTTGATAAAGCTCAATTACAAAGATTTCTTATTAGAAGTCTAAACTATGTCTCAGATTTCTCTCTTCAAATGTCAAATGTTATTCAACCTTTGCATATATGTCTTACAAAAAATCCTTCTCCTTGGACAAATGTTTATACAAATGTTGTCAAAAAGGTCAAGTTGCATGTCAACTGTCTTCCATGTCTTCATCTTTCCGATCCTTCTTCATATAAGATTGTAGAAACTGATGCATCAGATCTAGGATAAGGTGATATTCTTAAACAAATTAAAGACAATAAAGAGAAAGTAATTACATTCACTTCAAAGTATTGGAACCATGCTCAACAAAACAATTCAACCATAAAAAAAAATTTAGCAATTGTTTTGTGTATCAACAAATTTCAAAGTGATTTGCTAAATAAAAAATTTACTATTCAAGTTAATTGTAAATCAGCAAACAATGTTTTACAAAAAGATATTAAAAATTTAGCATCAAAACAAAGTTTTATCATATGGTAAGAAATTCTTAGTGCATTCAATTTTGACATTAAATACATTAAAGGCACTTCCAACTCTTTTCCTTATTTTCTTACTGGAGAATTTTTACAAAGGAAATAATGGCAAACAAAATTAAAGAGAAAAGAGAAAATTCCTCCAAAAAGCCTTGTAACTTTTCAACATCAAAAGGAAAGCAAGAAGCTTCCTCTTCAGCTCAACCAGCTACCAAATACCTTACCGTAGAAGACTTTTCATTTCTAATTGAAACCCTCTTGGCCATGGAAAATCACACTCCCCTCAAATTACTAAACAAATCTTAGGTAGATATTGTTGAAGAGGAAGAACAGGGAGGCAAATCTTTAATCCTTAGCAAGGCTCAACTTGAGCAAATTATTGCTCAAAAATATCAATAGATTGTTAAAGTTGGAGTATCTTCCAAAGCCTCAGCCAATCTTGACCCGAAGCTAAATGTCATTGCCAAATACTATCCTAAATCCACTAAAATTGAAAGTCTAGCACAAATGGCATGAGACTTGGAATGAAAATCTAAAGCTGGCAATTTCAAAACTCTTTCATAAAGATTGACATTATCTACCAAAAACCTCTTCAAAAATCAAAAACTTTTATGCGCTTATCTTGATTGATTTTGGATTGGTATAAATTAAACCACATGTGGAGGATGAAAAAAACTTAGATAAAACCTATTGAACTTTTTGAATTGAGAAAATACTTTTGCTTAAAGATTAGGTAACATTCTTGTATTCCTAAAAGGTTTTCAATTGCCTATAATCTGATAGGGTATACCTATTAGGATTATATTGAAGCCTGGGATTATACCTTATTATATCATAACAAATACTTTCAGAGTTGATATTTTTCAATCGAAGTATCAAATATCACTTCCTGCAATGGTTTTTCCATTGGTGGAAGAAGATGGGATCAATTCTTGAGATTTTTCATGAACAAATTAAAGAAGGATGTGATATTTTTCAAGCTTGTTTTAGTAATGAGGCATTCAGAAATCTTTCTATTTTTCTCTAATTTTATTTAAAAATTGGTCACCATGGATTTATTTCTAGGATTATCAATACTTTAAGAGCAATACCAACAACTGCAAGCTTCTAATTCTTCATAGGGGAAGATCAATCAAATGTTGGCAAATTGCAATAGTGTAAATAAAGCTCATAAATTTCAAATCATGAAATGGTGTGAGAAACATTCCCATTTCCATAAAAACTTTAAGGCAAGAACAAGTTAATTCCTATAAGACAAATCCCAGATTGTCGCTTCTTTAGTAGAAATTAATAATAAAGCGAATCTTATCAACTAGTTTCAAGATGTTTTGCTTCAACTTCAAGGCCAAAACTCGGTCTTTGATGCTTCAAGTGTTGCTAACTCAAAAGATTTGGCCCAAGATAATAAGGATGATTGTTTCGGCATTTACGGTATATACCCAATCAATGATTAAAGCAGCTTTCATCAACTTTTAGTGACTGAAGGTGACATGAATTCGTCAAGATATCACTGTTCATCAACTTTCAGTGCAGAAAAGCATATTCAATTATTGTACTTTTCAGAGCTCAACAACTTTTGATGCAAAAAGCATCTCCAATTATTGTACTTTTCATTGTTGCTTTTCATTGTATACTATAGCGATATATTATTCATAGATATTATTACGCATCAAATTTTTCTATAAACAAGCTAATCCTCCCAATTTGTAAGGTATGAGTTGCCTACCCCTTCTCACACTTTATCCAGAGCTTGTTCTAGAATTATTTTCTTAATTCGTAAGCTTTCAACTTAACTTATGAAATTTAATTTTACTTTGCATATTGTTGTATGCAAAAATTAGCCTCGCAAGAATGAGCCCTTGAGTACAATGAAGACTAAGTCTTATGCTCTAGAGAGCAACAATAGCAAAGTAATTTCGAGCACCAGCCCTGCCTCATTCGACACTGCGAGGGGATTCTGGTACATCTTGCGAAGCAGCCTCTCTCACGAGGGATGATCCGACAAAGAAATCATAAGACCAGATCATCAAGTGATCAATCACTCTGCTCGAGCTCGCCTTCTCGCTACAGTGACATCCAGCTCGCTACAGCAGAACTTGTGACGCCTCCAAGCTATAAATCCCCAGCCCGGGGTACCGAGCGACAGACACAAGTCTACCGCCAGCCTAGGAGGACCGTTCAGTAGCCTACTTTCTGTAATAGTCGGATTGTAGCCCTTTTTGCTGTCTTTTCTCATTTATTACTTGATGTAACACAACTATAGCTTATAATTAATGCATGTAACCCCTCCTTCCTCTATAAATAGGCTTACATTGTTAGAAAGGAAAGAGAGGACAATCCTATAAGTAGAAACTCTACAAATCACTTTACATTAATAAAAATCTTTACCATGGACGTAGGGTCCGGTACCACCCGAATTTAGCTGAACCACGTTAAGCCTGGTGTATTCCCCCTCTGCTCTTCTTTTCACCTTTGCCTTATATCTGAACCAGACATAGGCTAGAGATCCCAGAGAATCCCCTCGTTGGCCAGAGTTTGGAGCATAACCAAAATCCGACATCAACATTTTGGCGCCGTCTGTGGGGATCTCATCTATTCCGGTTCGTTCCTGCTGCAATGACCAAATGAAGGGTCACCAGAGCCTCGAATACGTGCCCCCATCCTTCGAATGGCCATGTGTCGACAACAGACTCGTCCACTGCTCCTATCATCAGAACAGTTGCTAGCATCCCTCCAACTGGTCCGGTGCAACCGATTCTCACTGCTGATGGCGTCAACGGACCCTAGACCTGGCTCCAATGTCAGGAGAAGCTTGAGCATATGATGAGAGAACTGACTAAAGCAGTCACGTCATTGGTACAAAATGTGCAGAAACAAGCTGAAACCCAACGCCCGGGCCATCCAAACCAAGGTAGTACCCCTGTTCGTTGCTCATGGGAGTAGACCCCGAGTTGTGACCCTCGAAACGTTGGAGACCAAAGTGTCCAACAGTCTCTCAGCTGACCCTTCGAGGAGTAGGACCCGTTAGTTATGGAACTATTTTAGAAGATGACTCGATTGGAAGAATGCCTCTGAGCCTCGGGTGATCAATCTCATTGCGATGAGTGATCGCCACTTTCTGAGGAGATCGAAGCTCGAGCTTTCCCCCTCAAATTTAGAGTCCCCACGATCCCGTTGTACAATGGGGATTCTAACCTCTATGACCATTTGGACACATTCAATATTCAGATGGATCTACAAACAGTCGATCGCCTTGTTAAGTGTCAGGTTTTCCCAGCCACATTGGGAGGTGTGCCTCAGACTTAGTTCAGAAGTCTCCTGACTTGCTCAATTAGTAGTTGGAAAGACTATTAACAGAAATTCATCAGCCAGTACTGGGCACTGAAGAGGCAGCTTGTTCCCCCTTGTCACCTTGCTATGGCCTTTCAACACAAGCAGGAGTCGTTGAAGGACTATATCGCTAGATTCAGACTTAAAGTTAATTTGGTGGAGAATCCATCCAAAGAAACCATGCTGGGTACCATCTCCACGGGACTTCACAAAGATGGAAAGCTATACAAGAATCTATATAAATCCCCGGTGAAGGACCTCACCGAGTTTTACGAATGGGCTGTCAAGAAGATCAAATGGGAGGAGACATTCGACCCCGAAAAACCTAATAAGAAGGATGAAAAGGCCAACTTCTCTTGCGACAAGTGGAGGAATGGCATGGATCAAGGTGACCCTTCCGCTGAGCAAACAGCCAACAAGCCTAAAAAGCCTAAGGGTGGATGAACCCAGTATCTTGATCGCTATGAACAATTTAGCATCCTATCAGATTTTCAAGATAGGATCTTCATGACAGAAAGGGACAAGGAAGATTTCGGGGTACCCCTGCCCTCTAATATCCCTTATAGGCGGAGAAACCAAGAAGAGGTTTGCGCCTTTCACAATGAGGTTGGTCACGACACCTGAAATTGTGGGGCTCTCAGGGAGGCAATCGAAGATTTAATCAGAAAGGGATGCTTAAAGGAATACATGGTGCGACCTTCGAGACAGCAGCCCTAACCATCTCAACACAATGCCAACCAGGAACTGGGGGGCTCAATTTGAATTATACACTGACGTTGTATTTTAAGAATTTTTTAGGTGAATGTGAATATGACTATTCTGTTAAAAGCTGTTTGCTAATCTACATGATGACAGTTTCTTCTTCCTTGCCTTTAAGTATTTACAAAGTCCGTAGCTCTCGTGCGGCCAATCTCCTAGAACTTCATGAAGGATTTCTCTACCAACTATGACCTTTGGTCTAGTTGACGCCCCCCGGAGCTTGTTCCGGAGAAGAATTGATGAATACTTAACCAGTTGAGCTGCGGGCTCGCTGAGACGTGGAGATGTTCAAAACAAACTCATTTATCCAGCGCAGCTTCGGGTTCGCTGAGGCATGGAGACGCTCAAAACATACTCATTCAGTCAGCACGGCTTCGTGCCCAATAAGGTGCAGAGGCACTAAAAAGCACTCGACACTAACGTAACTCTCGCAAAAACATAAAGAATTGGCGAATCAATTATTCGCTCAAGGCAATAGGATTTTGTAGCTCCCTTACGACCTCTCTCTTGCATTCACAACAAATTAAGCAGTTATAAAAGCAAGACATAACCGATTGGCAAAAAGAGAAGCTTCATTAATTATCAGAAGTTTACACACAGTGATGCATGGAGCATTCGGCTACAAGTATTTGAGAGAAGGAAAGACTCATACAGCAGAAGGCCTCGTCCAAACAAGACAAAATTACATCAAAGAAAGAAGCACAGAAACAATGACAAAAAGCTCTGCGGCCCGACACGACCGTTTCGGCTAGAACAAAAGTATGGACATCGAGCTTGCACCTGCAGGAAGGATGTCAACTCCCAGTTCCTCCTGCTTATTCCCTCCGATGTGTCTCCCTGAGCCAGGCCAAGGGCAAATCAAAAAGTCGTAGCTTCCTGGCCAGGGTGCTGCATCACAAGCAACAGCCGGAGGAGGTGGCCAGAAGTCAGCACAAGATCCTCCAGGAGCACGACTAGAAAATCCTGTGATGGAGCCACGTGCAACGGGCTATCCATGTCTCCCACCACTCTGCAACAAGCCATCTATGTCTCACCAAGCTTCATTGGAAGCCAAGACACCTAGATAACAATGGCTCTTCAGTCTCCTTCATCGAAGTTTCTTTGGGATAAAAGGAAAGAGTGCCCTAAGCTATAAATAGACCCGCTTAAGCCTTTGAAGAATCCAAAGAAAATCTGGTCTAATTTTCATCCAATGGCCCGCAACGAATGACAATGCCACACCAATGGCCAAAAATGGCAAACAGGAAAAAGCATGGCCTAAAGCAGAACGAGAAAAAAATCTGACATGACATCTCAGTCAAAGAAGGACACCGACTAAAGATACGAATCGAGCCTCAGAAACATGCAAATCCCAGTTTGCAAAGCAAACCAAGAGTTGGGAGGGCTTATGTTGTATACAGAAATTAGCCTCGCAAGGACGAGCCCTAGAGTACAACGAAGACCAAATCTCATGCTCCAGAGAGCAGCAACAGCAAAGTAATTCTAAGCACCAGCCCTGCCTCGTTCGATGCTGCGAGGGGATTCTGGTACATCCCGCAAAGCAGCCTCTCTCACGAGGGATGGTCCGGCAAAGAAATCATAAGACCAGATCATTGAGTGATCAATCACTCCGCTCGAGCTCGCCTTCTCGCTACAGTGACATTTAGCTAGCTATAGCAGAACCTACGATGCCTCCAAGCTATAAATCCCCAGCCCAGGATACCGAGCGACAGACACAAGTCTACCGCCAGCCTAGGGGACCGTTCAGCAGCCTACTTTCTGCAATAATTGGATTGTAGCCCTTTTTGTTATCTTTTCTCATTTATTGCTTGATATAACATAACTGTAGCTTGTAATTAATGCATGTAACCCCTTCTTCCTCTATAAATAGGCTTACATTGTCAGAAAGGAAAGAGAGGACAATCCTGTAAGTAGAAACTCTGTAAATCACTTTACATTAATAAAAATCTTCACCGTAGACATAGGGTCTAGTATCACCTAGATTTGGTCGAACCACGTTAAACTTGGTGTCTTCCCCTCTACTCTTCCTTTCACCTTTGCCTTATATTTAAACTGAATATAGGCTAGAGATCCCGGAGAATCCCCTGGTTGGCCGGAGTTTGGAGTATAACCAAAATCCGACGTTAACACATATGCTTTGCATTTTATACATATCATTGCAGTTGTAATTCGTCTACGATATTTACCTTATACTTTTATTGTTATTCCTTTACTTTTGGGACCTTTCCCCGCAATGTATGTAGAGAGAGAGAGAGAGAGAGAGAGAGAGAGAGAGAGAGAGAGAGAGAGAGAGAGAGAGAGAGAGTATATGTCATACAATGAAAAAATTCTCGTACAATTTGATTAAACAATTGCCGGTATTTATACTTAGTAAAAATAAGTCATTTGTAGTTTTCAATAATTTAAAGATTGAAAATCAATGATTTTCAAATACTTCAAGATATTACGAAATTAATATATGTATAATAAAATTATTATTTACTTTTTATTATTGTGTAAAAATAAGAACTCATATAAAGTGAATTTAGTAAAAGGTTCTCATATTAAGGAACACAGTTTCTGTAATATCCATGATATATTAATTCAGCCTATAAACAATGATATATTTGTATGCATTTAATCTAACCAATTTTTTCTTTCAATTAATGGTGGTATGTATAGAACTACTGTGAGATTGGAATTCAATTGCAAATTACTACACTTTCTCTCCGTCTAATTTAACTCTAAATTTTGAGTGCCAACCACATACACATTATAAGAATATTTATCCCACCCAAGTTGTCAAACACATGCAGTCATGCTGATTTATTGATGTCAGATGCCAGATCAAGACTCTTCTATGCTAGCAAAAGTTTAAGTCGAGGAGAAACATCCCAGTTTCAAGTCAGGTCAAACTTATTAAATCTATTGAAATTTATATGGAAAGTTACAGATCTTTTATCAGAGAGGATGATGAAGTTCAAACTAGAAATGAAGTATATTGATATAACATTTCTGAAGTGTTTTAATTAGCATATAGAATTACGTTAATTTGGGTTACAAACTAAATAAAGTATCTTTGACGATAGTTTCTAATCTCTCCCAGTAGATTTGGGCTTAAACCTTCTTCACACAATAACTATATAATTGATCATGGTTTTCTATCATAGATTCACAGCAAGTAACAAAACTCTACAGATATGTTTAACAACTATGATCAGACAGGCACAGGGACTCGACAAAAGAAAGACTGGAAGAAACTTTAATTCTCAGGTGCCCAACATCAGTATTTACTGGTTTTTCCCTTAAATTTGGTCCAGACAAAGTGATAGAAATAGAAACGGTTTTAGATGAATAGAAACAAAAACAAACAACAAATAGAAAGAAAGTACTAAATATAAATGTGGGAGTGAAGCTAAAACTTGAATCTGCAGGTGCAAATAAAGAGATATTATTAATGCCATAACGAAGCAATAAAAGGGAAGGAATGGCCGAAAGGAACATAGCTTGAGCTTTATGCTGCAATGCGCACGTTTGCATTCTCCTAGGCATATGCAACGCAAGCCTTTAAATTTAATAACTATATTATAAACCAAAATAAATTCAACTTCATCTGAATTTCACAAAATATTCTAACAATTTATAATAGATATGTAAGAAATTGTAACCTGTATGTAGCAAACTTATGACTCATTGCATATTTAGATGAGAATTTAAATTTATTTTTGAAAAATAAATCTATTTTTACAACTTTAATTTTTTTTTTCTATTAAAAAAGGAAAGCTTTTGATTACATAACTACTTTTACTGAAGAATATTGTTGAGAATAATACAATGACGGAGCATTTCAAATTGTGGAATTTTTTTTATATTCTCTAAAATGCTTTAACTTAATATTTTTATATTTGGTTCTAAGAAAATTTTATTTGTAAATAATTTTAATTTAATATTCTCATGGGAATGGTAAGTATCTTATATTCTCATATGAAAATATTTTAATCATATAAATAAAATTATTTTATCAACTTTTTATCAATGTATTTAATCATTATCTATTATCACTTATTACATTAATTACAATCTACCCCTATTAACTAGCCAACTTCTTAATATTAATCATTATTAATCAGTAAACTTTCTAACATTGACCAATTATTATTTTCTTGAGATTGATCAATTTTTTTTAAGTAAGGATAGTTTTAAATTTTTAATAAAATTCTTGAAAATTTATAAATTAATTAAAATATAATATTATAATATTTTTAAAAATATTTTTAATTAAAACACTGGTACATTTTCGAAATATTAAAATTTTTAAAAAATGTGTAATTTTACAAACTAAAAATTCCTTAAGGTCTTAGCATCAAACCTATTCACCAAAAAGTATAAAAATAAAAAAAAATAAAAAAGGGGAATTCGATCAAAGGATATGGTGGATGTTAAATAAACTCCCCTCGAGTCAATCCAAATTCGCGAAAACCTCCAATTACTTTGGCCAAAATAACCCGAACCAGCAATTACCAACCCACGAGTCAAACCCAATAGTAATACATGCCTCCTTGACTTTCAAACCCTCTTTATTCCTGCAACAGCCTCTTCACACTTATTTCTATCTCCATAGCTTCACCCTCCCATTAATACCCAAACTCAGCAAGGCAAACAGATAATCCTCTCTGACTTCCACCATCAAAGAATTCTGAAAAAGAAACAATTCCAACAGCCTTATTAGCTTGATAGCATTAACAGCTTCTCTGAAACAAGATTCTAATTAGGTCCCCAGCATGTATTCCTTTCCATGTTCCCTTTTTGCTTCTACTTTAAAGAAACTTCACAAGTATTTCCCTCACTATTAATGGTAAAGTGTTAGCAATCGCAGGATATGGGATAGATGGTAATCTCTCCTTTCGTTATATTTCACTCGTTCTCGTTTTATTTATTTTCCTTTCCTTTCTTGTTTAGCTTTCACAGGCGATTCATGTTGTGGTTTTGTCTAATTTTATATATACAACTTTTCTCCTACCCTTTTCGTTAATGGTAAATTTTCTTATATACCTACGTTAATCTTTATGCATATTTTCCTTAGGGGAAGGGAATAGTATATCCTTAGAAGAGAAAAGTTATGTGCATACTGTGATCTTTCAAATGAGCTTCAAACATCCATGCATGTTTCATGACTAAATACCTTTTTCAATGCTTCAATGATTTGTTGTCTACCAATATTTACTCCCTTAGAGAATTTTAAAATTAGTTAAATCACTTAATTATTCAATTACATCCAATTAAGTTTTTCAAAAATTACATTATTAAATCTGATTGTACTCAGTCAAGTTTTTCTGTCAATTTCTTCTTAGAACCATTAAGAAATTTTCTTTTACATAATAACTATATTTTTGTGAAATATATAATAACTAATTTGTTAGAAGGAGGTGATGAATACATGGCTAAATTTGTATTATAATTTTCTTATATCAACAAATTAATTGCTACATTAACAATTTTACGAAGAGTTCAAATGAGAAACTAATAGAACTCAATGAAATTTTATTTATGCATATTGAATTTGTGAAAAAACAAAATAAATGTTTAATCCATGTTTGATAGTTGGATTAGAGCCATACAAATGATCTAATGATGAGAAATATTCTTTGTGAGAAATTTCTTAGAAAATTTATTTATGGGTTATACTTTAGTGTACCCTTGAAAAAATCACATCACTACAAAAAAAATTGTATTTAGCAGCGATTTTTTTATACATTTAACCGCCGCTGATGTACTTCGTGGCAATTTTTAAAACCGCTATAAATTCATGTGTCAGGAAATATTTAGCAGCGATTTTTTCTTTATTCAGCGATAGTTTTTAAAAACAACAAAAAAGTAAATATAGTTGTGATTTATTTGTAATTAACAACGATTTTCTAGAATTTAAAAAAAATATATTAATTTTTATAGCAGTTTTTATTGCATTTAGCGGCGGTTTTCCAAAAAAAATTTTAAAAAAATATTGATTTTTGTGGCAGTTTTTGTTGTATTTAGAGGCAGTTTTCCAAATTTTTTTTTTAAATTTGTTTTTTGTGGTGATTTTCATTGTATTTAACGGTGATTTTTAAAATTTTTTTTTAAAAAAAATTATTTTTTATGGTGATTTTTGTTGTATTTAACAACAGTTTTTCAGAAATTTTTCAAAAAAAATATTAATTTTTGCAATTATTTTTTTTCTATATTTGGCAATGGTTTTCCAAAAAAAATTTTAAAAAAATTATTTCTTACGATGGTTTTCATTATATTTAGCGACAATTTGTCAAAAAAAAAATTAAAAATATTAATTTTTACAACAATTATATATAAAAAATAAGCTATACATAATTTTGGCCCATTGATAAATATTCAACTAAATACCAATTTAATTAAATAGCCTATAACAATGCATACAAAACCCTGGGAATAGAAAACCAACTGTGCAATCTCATATTATAAATTAATTACGAATTATAAAGTCATATATATGAGTATATTTATACAAATAAGTTAAACATGAATTACACGCAAAAGCCAAAATCTAGGACAACGTGCTTAACTCATTTAGAAGGGCACAAATTAATAACAGAGCCTCCAAGCCTATGACTATAGTCACTACAGGAACACAATAACATATCATGTCACTACAACATATAGAACACCCAATCTTGAGCACTCTTGACCATAAATGCAGCAAGACATCTAAATGCAGCTCATATTATGTCGCTGTAACATAGAACAACCATCAGTAGATCAACAACTTATGGTTCTATGTTGTGCTGCAGAGTGAAAACAAAACAAAAAACCAACAATCATTCTCTAACACATAGCCTTTATTCTACATTTCATCCCCAAAAACCTAGTTTACAATCACGCATAGCAAACAAATGGCTATATGCTATACCTTCATGTGGAAACCAAGTTTTTTTTTGGCCAACTGATTATAAAGCCAAAAAGTCAAGAACTATTAGAGCAACAAAAGCAGTAACTTCTAGAAGAAAGTCCAAAAGAACAGTCAATGCTATGAAAATTGTAAAAAGAGAAATCGAAGATTAGCATTGACATAAAACCAATAAAACCTTCCTATAAAACCAATATCAAATTATTTACATATCACTACTACAAACATCCAGGAGCAATAAAAGCAGGTAAAAAAAAACTTACAGCTAGAACAAGAAATGGAATAACATCCATGATGATTAACATAGATTTTACACCAGCAGCACGAAAGAATCCAATTGATCCAAGGACTGACAATGTTACAAGCATAACACTAGAAAGACCTAGCAGTACCTACAATCCAAACATTCAAAGTTAATAAACTTCCTAACCAACTAGAACTACAATAGCAATTGTAGAATTATGGCTAGATTTTAGTCTTCATATACATGTTTTACTAATTTATTATTTCCTTCTTCAAATTATCGGGTCAGTAATATTTTTCACTTCTATAACTTTCTTGAGTTACAAGATCTACATATTTAGGCATTCACAACTACAAGAAACAAATACTGAATTTGGGAAAAACCAATAAAACAGGTACTCTGACAAGGAAAAGGTCCCACTAAATAAACTTTAGGATAAAGAACAATCACATTTGCATCAAAATCAATTCAAAGCTAACTTATACATACCTGAATAAAATAATTCCCATAATGATCTTCTACTAAAGTGCAGATACACTACATGATTTCATCCATCATAATTTGTTTTGTATTTGGATCATCACAATGTTCACTTCTAGAAAAATGGTTAGCATGCATAAGAGATTTATTAGACGTTAGTTAATGCTAGCTACACATCAGTGCACTTAACCCACGTTAGGTCCATCACATTTAAGTAAAGCAAATGGTCATAAAAGAGATATGATGAGGGAGGGGCACTTTTAAGAAAAGGAATATGAAATA